>PGCI01000139.1:105000-223433 GCA_002873125.1 Puccinia coronata f. sp. avenae | reverse complement strand
ATGTTATTCTTTTTTCTTCTACATTGTTTAGCAAATCAAATGAACAAACCAAATTGTTGCTTTTTTCCAGTACATACTGGCACAAACAACCAATTCAGGATCCAACAAATTTACAATGGCTGCGGAGATTGACCGACTCATTTCCAAGAAGACTGGGAACAATCCTCACCTTTCAAAAAACCATATCAGGTGTTTCTGTCACAAAGTTGCACTAATCCTCAACGCAGGCCTTCAATCAATCCAACTGTCAACCAAGGGATTGGTCCAATCTCAAAACGAAACTCTTGGTTACGTCCCCGATCTCGCACCAATTCTTGAGGATTCTGAAGAGACTGAAGAGGCTTCTCAGTTTGCGGTGGAGGATGTTATTTTGGGGTCAGACAATAACAATCAAATATGCAACTCAACCAACAAAGAAGACTCATTGGATGTTACGGGGAGTGATGATCCTGAATCATGGGAGACTCCTGCCGAAGGAAAAAATCCTGTTGACAAAATCTTGAAAAAGGTTTGTCCAATTTGTAGATGTCTTGCAAGATTTGTGTAATATATTGCTTTTCTAACCTTTTCAATTTTGTTTGTGTTAGGTTGACTTTGTTATTCAAAGGATCACATCTTCTGCGGTCAAACAATCTGAGTACAACACGTGGTCAAAAATACTCGATATCAATGGACCCAGTCTGATTGCTGGGTACGGTATTCGTTGGAACATCAAGTTTGAAAGCAGAAATAGAGGATATCAGGGGCGTAAAGTTATTGGAAAATTGATTGAAAATGAGAAGGATTGACAGGAACGTGAGGGAGGCAAGAACTACTATAATAACACCAAAATAAGTCGGCATGAGTGGGACGTAGTCAACAGGTTAAATGAAACTCTCAGCGTGAGTTGGTTGTTGATTCTTCACTTATCAACCCTGCTGATTCTCACCCCATACTAATGCTATCTTGAAAAATTTTGTGCAGGAGTTCTATTATGTCACCAAGGAAATGGAGGGCACAATTCCTCAGCTTGCTTGATGATTTCTGAATATTTGAAGCTCGTTTTGTTCCTACAAAAGAAACTTGTAAATTCAGATGAACCCAAGTTCAAAACATGCTCCGTAGTATGCTCCAAAAAACAAAAACTTACCTCAATGAGGCAATTGGATGTGATGTTATTCTCATGGCAACTATTCTCAATCCCAGCTTTTGCCTATCAATATTCAAGATCTCGTTTCCCAGTCATTACAATTATACCCTCTCGCTAATCAAGGAGGCCTACAAGAGCAAGAAAATCAAAGCTCAGAAAGCTTCTGGAAGCTTCCTTGATAAGTCGGTCACTCCAACAAGAAATCAATCCTCAACAAACGCTGCTTGTGAAGATGTTGACTACTTTCCTGAGGAAGTTGTTGCGCCAGTTGTGGATGAGCTCTCCTTCTATCTTGGGGGTAAACACAAGCTCCCAACTTCTGAAGAACGTCAGTGCTTGCAATGGTGGAAGGTATGTACCAATTTTCATTGTCTCAGTGCATTTATTGTCACATTTTAACCTTATTTTCACCAACAGGAACACTCTCAAGAATTTCCAATCTTGGCCCTTCTGGCCAGAGACTACCTAGCATGCTCGGCAACCTCTGCCAGCATTGAGAGGTGCTTCTCAGCTGCAGCAGATACTTGCGGTCACTATTGAGGAGGTCTTGCAGCAAAACCAATTGAACAATGTGTAAGTTCACACCAATGGCTTGTCCAAGGGGTCAAGCCTTGTGGCTCTTTTGAGGTTGCACAGAGACTTGTTGACCAAGAGATGGAGGAGAAGGCCTACGAGGAGGCAAAAAATTTACCCAATCACTTAAAGAGCTGAATTTATCTCTTTTTTCCGTCCCTTCCACTGAAAAATATGTATCTTCCACTCCCTTGAACAACACGCAAAAGATACACATGTAAACCAAGGCAACAAGCGTTTAATGGTGAGGAAAGCTAAGTTATTTCAGTTCGCATGCCCAATACCTGCGGGACTGTCCCAATATTGTATTTTTATTGCAAGCCAATACAATCCAATCCAATACGCTCAAGTCTGAACCCCAATACAATACCTATGTATTGTATTGGGGAAAACAATAAAATATCTTTTTTGAAGATACTATGCATCTGCAAACCAATACAATACAAAAGTATTGGGCAATAATGTATTGTATTGTATTGGTTGCAGTGTTGATCACACACATCAACATCTGCTTCAATGAACCTAATCTCGTAGCTTTTTCTTCTGCAAGTTCCTATCATCATCATTTCATCATCATTTCATCTTTAGTAATTGCTGCCAATTAGACAATCATCAGCATCAACCTTTTCATTCTATGCTCATTTTCTCCCTAACCTTTCATTGACTTCTCTTCTTATTATATGCAAGCGCTTGTCACCGCACTATCACCTATGTTTTGTCATGAGACACATCAACAGCTGCTTTAGTTTGTGTGCACCTTGTAGTTTTTTTTTCTCATTTTTTGAATTAATATACTAAGTTGATTTTCAAACAATCATATTTCATTTCAAGTGACACAGCTGAAACATAGGAAATGTAAAAGAGCTACCGTGTTTCTCAAATATGTTGGACATCCATGGACTTCATGTTTTTGTCCTCTCAAAGCCAAGTTTCATATTTTGATTCCTGGAAAATGGTTACAACCATTGTAATCTTGGCCCGTCAATCCACTAGGTTACCCAATACTCCATAACTATGACTGGTAAAAGCTTGAGTAAAAATCATTTTCCAGCAAAGCGTCCAAGCTTTTTGAGAAATACAATAAGTGATATTTTCAACGACGGTTGTAGGAAAGGTACTGAGTGTAGAGTTTTCCAGCATCCGGTCTTGTCGAGCCTTCTGCAAGGCTTCCTCCTTGGCTACAGAGATATCATCGTCTGGTTCATCTTGCAAGGATTGGTCATTGTTGAGAGATTTGTTTGGATCATCAAAAAGATTGTTTAAAGATTCATGCTTTTGGATGAAATTCCAAAGCATACAGATCACATATACTAGATGCACCTGTTGTTGAGTTCAAACTCTGGAGGGGTTGTCAAAATGGGGAATTTTTTCTTCAAACATCCAAATATCCTTTCTACCTGGTTGCGTAAGGTAGCATGTTGGAGATTGTAAAGTTCCTTCTTGTTGCTGGGGCGCTGTCCAGCAGTGGCTTGCTCTTTAAGGTGGTACCGTCCCCCTCGGAACGGAGTCATCAATCCTTGCCAAAGACCGTATCCAGCGTTGGCAAGGAAGTATTTCTTTGAGGGGATCTTGAGGCCCTTGGTGGTGGCATCATTAAACACGCGGGTATTGTGGGCGCTCCCTTCCCATCCAGCAAGAACATAAACAAACTCAAAGTTAAAATTAATCACGGCCAGAACATTCTGAGCTATGATCTTTTTGCGGTTCCGCCACGGACTTTGGTCAACAACTGGGACTGTTGCTGGGATAAAGACTTCGTCAAGAGCTCCCAGGCAGTGTTTGAAAGGCTTGTACTTGGGTTGTTTGCTATCTCATTGGGGAGGTTACATGTCTCAGGGCTGTATGAAACATAGTTTGGATAGAGTGCCATCAAGGCGTCGAGTACTCGAGAAAAGTATCTTTGAGCATTGCCAATATGAGAAAGATGAACATCAGACCGCTTGCACATAAAGTAGTCTGGTTCACGACCCGCTGTTTATGCTAGATTTTAGCAGCTTTTTATCACTGCATCAGCAACATGCAGGTCATAAGTTTAAATTGGACCTTGCATGATGCTTTAAGGTTTGGGTGAGTGATCCCAGCCATTATGCAAGTTTTGATGCACAGCACGCTGAACAACCATGCATAAACTATACAAAAACAAGCAGGGGGTCATAAATTCCAGCAAGCTGAAACCAGCGGGTTGTGAACCGGACTAGTAAGTGGTTATATCTGCGTTTACTAACCTGGTTATTGTATATGAGCCACACCTAAATTTGACTGCTGTCTGCCTCATTGAGTTGTTGTGGCAGACAATGTCCAAGAAAATCAGAAGTTGCTCTTCAACCAAGACAGAGCGGCCATTCTCGAGGAGGCCAAACCGTTCAAATTCATCCACAAGCTTTGAGAAGGTTGATTTCTCCATTCGTGTAATAGGACGGTTCACATTGGACCATTTTTATGCAATCCGAACCACACGTCAGCAAGCGTCCCACGCCAAATTGGCAGGAGTGTCTGGTTAAACGCTTGCTGATGGGTTACGGATTTAGGCCCAATGTGAACCGTTCTAATCTCTCGGAACAAATCGGGCCGGCATTGGTATAGAAGAAAGTGTGTATATTTTGCTTGACCGCCATCGCCGTAATACGCTTCATTACTGGTCATCATTTCGCCAAGGAGTAGGATGGCTGCTCCAGCAGCAGCAATAGCAATAATTTCTGGATCCATTTGAGGTTATAGGAGTGAAATGTGGTGGGGTAGGGCGAGGAGTGGATGGGTAGGGTGAGGAGTGGATGGGTAGGAATCAGATGAAGTTTGAAAGAAAAACAAAGAGGATTGCCCAGAAAACATGTATGATTGGTACATACTTGCTGTCGCTATGGTACAGATTGTCAGATTTGATTTTTGCGAGAAACTGTTTTTTTTTTTTTGCAAATAAAAAAATAGTTCGTTTCCAGGGAAAATTGTGAATTCCGCATGGTACGGGCCCTTAGTATGGACTGACTTGGTGGATTCACTTGGTCCAAAAACCCCTCACCAATGCAGGTGCTCTGATGTGGTTACTCAGAAAGGAATAGCACAAAACAGTGTGGATTACAGGTTACGTGACTTGGCATTTCAGCTTGTAAATCCTGAACACTGACTCTTTGCTCTGTCATCCCTGATAGGGGCTATTCTGACAGTTTGGCCATCAAAAGCTTGAACACAATCCCAGAGTTGAGGTCTTTCATGTCATGGAGAATGCTTCTAGATACATTGCAGTAATAATTGAATGCTCATCCTCACATCTTCCTTAGCGTACCCAAGAGCCAATGCCCGCTGCTTGCATCAGAAACATGAGATTAAAGGCAGAAAAACAGTCGCCGCCAGAACTCTCTTGAAATGCAGCGCTGAGTGGCGTCTTTATTTTTTGTTTTCTTTGATGGCAATCATGCATGAGGGATTGAAACGGTGAGGTTTCCAAAGGGCATGATTTACAGTTACTCTCGCGTCTATGGTTTATCATTGGGACTTGGTTGGGGGTTTGAGTCGGGCTGGCGATATGGGCGATCGAATTTTGAGAAAGTGGATGATAATCCTGGCTCGGATGGGATCTCAGAGTCTGAAGAATTTGTGAGCTTGGGATCGGAGGCTTGGTTAAGGGAGGACTTCTGCTGATCCGCGATACGCTCGTGCCCTGCATTGCAATCCGAGTGTTAGGAATTGCCCCACCGCTCAGCCCTCTGAGGCGAAATCAATTGGTGATACAGAGAGGAAGAAGGCTCAACATTCCCTAGTGTCGGTGGAGCGGATACCTCTTCTGGCTTGTTCACGCCTTCGCTCATTGATATCTTTCTTGGCATAGTAAAGTCCTCCCCCACCAGCAACCCTAAAGAGGCAATATCCGCGCAGACGTAGTGCGTCCAAACGTGAGTGATTTTGTTTCAGATTACCAGCCCATTTTTTTGAGGAAATCAATGGAATATGTTGGCTTACAGCAGCAGGCCCCAACCGAGCGCCATGGTCCCAGGGGTATTCATGATTGATAAGATTGAGAGAGTTCGCGAAGGTCTGCGAATGGCCAGCTCGGAGTCGGAGGACAAGTCCGATGAGGCCAGCTCCCCGGGTATGATCCTCCGAATGTTTCGGGGAGTAATAAAATCCGCACCCGGGTTCCTCGCTGGAATTCGCTGCCATGGCCAAATTGAGCGATCTGCCAGACGATCTGGTGCGGAGCATCATCCACCACATCATCCACAAGCCAGCGCGGAAATATGATCACCACGACTTGGACCACCACGAACTCAAGGAAAGTCGAAAGAAACCGAGACCTCATCTACGAGAAAAAAATGCTTCCCACAATGATTGGTACATTACCCGCGGTTCTCAATTCTCCGCCAGGCTAGGCAAAAAGGAATACTCTGACAGATTGGAAGACTTCAAGGTTAAGCACTCATGATCTTTTAGAATCCGCCAAGAAACCATGACCCTGTCCAAAATACTTAACCTTTTTCTTCTACTATAGTTGCATCGAGTTTCTTGGCCACAAGGTAATCTATATCACTTCAAAACAGCCTGCAAATAAGCCTTACAAAGAATTGACATTTCCCATACTGTCTTTGAAGGCCTTCCATGCAATCCCCTCGTATCATTGTCCTTGATGAATAGAGCCTTTCAGCGGTGTGCCCAAGAAGAGCTCTTCCAAAACGTGGCTATAGAAGATCAATGGCAGGGGTGCCTATTCCTCCAGGCGCTAACACGCTCAACTCCGTCCGATAAAATAAGACTTGCGCGGGAAGAGATCAACAATGAAGGCAAGCACAATCATCCGGGTGATAGAAGTCAACTAGCTCCGTCCTCCGCAATCGATCCTTCCTGTGGAGGCACTCCGGCACGGTATGTTCGCTCCATACAGTTCATGTGGAGTCGCGATGGCTCGATGGGGAAAGGCGGTGGCTCTCTTATCTGCGACATCCTCTCAAGCTGTCCGTTACTTGAAAATATCGCCATCTCACCGACCTTCTGGAACCACTGTCACGAACCTATCCTCGAAGCCCTTGCGAATAGACCGCTTATCAGAGAATTTGTCATCCTCATGGAGAAATCAAACGCGTTTTCTGCATGGGGAATTAATGAAGTGGTTACTCAACTGTGTCCCCGATGGAAATTTCTTGAGACCATTGAGCTTCATGAAATTTTTCCCCATTCAGGCGATGTATTTGGGACGATTCCGCAACCACTTCCCGCGATGAACTGTGCGATACGAACCATTATACTGAAAGAACCAAAATTAGGCGAGAGGGAACTTTCATGGTTTTTGAAGAGCTTTATAGAAAGCATCCAAACGCTCGAGATCAGCGACGTGAAGCAGGTTGACCGGGCGGGCTTATGCAGAATCCTGATACAGTGCACAGGCCCATCTTTAGAATCCTTGAAAATCTCAGCCCCCCATTGCTGCTATGATCAAGGTCGCTACAGGCGGGACCCCGAGGCTTACATGATCTCCCTCGAAACTGATATACTGGACAATGTCTTCAAGTTTTCCTCTGCCTTGAAGAACCTCAAATCATTATCCATCCACGGTCCTCTGTTTGGATCCGAGCTGTTTACCCTTCTGCCGCAATCTCTTGTGAAACTTGCCTTGAGTCATCATTCCATTCCGTATCCGGCCTTGTTTGAAGCGATCACAAGCTTGAGAGGTAGCGAAGATACCCAAAGCTTCCAATGGCTGCCTAGCTTAGAGCATCTCCACCAGGGAATGCAGATTGCAAGTGTAAATCCCGCATGATGCATCCCCATTTTGAATTTTAAATTTCAATTGGGCTGTGTTGCTGCATTGCAGGGCGGTCCGACGAGGTGTAGAAGTTGGTGACATTGAGGTTGTTTAGTTGAATTCCGCAAGGGAGGTGATTGATTTCACCGGTAATGGTTGGTGTCACAGGGTGTAGTCGGATCTAGCGAGGAGCTAGAACTACACTCGAGTTGATGTTTTTTACACTCGCAATAAGTCTAGCTCCGGATTTACACCCCCTGGTGGGGCATAGGTTTTGCCGCGCGGGGTGAAAATTGGGTTTACATCCGCAATTTCCACCCCGTGGTGGAGATGCTCTTAAAATGCTGCTCAATACGAGGCAGTTGGGTCCAATGTAATTTGTTTTTCTATTTCCATTCTTCTAAAGATTGGGTCAGAGGGCACCTCCATCCAATGCTAACTAACTAGTGATTTGTCTGTTTGTCTAAATTTACACGTTTCATGATTAGTACAGCAAGACAAGCGAAGCGCGTTGCAGAAGGCCGTAGGAGTGCAAGGAATGTGCTTGCATATACCCGAGTCTACATCTAAACATTACTGGGGAGATCCCAATGACCCCCAGAAGATCAGTATCATTAACTAATAAAAAATGAGAATGTTGTGATACTGATTTTCATTTCTAGTTTCTCCTTGTCTGGTCACAGTCTTCATCTTCCTTGGTTTGTCTTCTTGAAATAAATAAAATACCTCTCATGGTAGCAAGCCTTGGTACTGTTCTTATCCTGGATTTCTTGTTCTTCCTCTAAAATCCATGTGACCACTGTTTTGCTGGTATCAACAAGATTATTGTCATCATTATCTTTGCTGTTTGTGGGTTTCCCTACATTGCTTCTTTTCTAATGTCCTTCTCGATTGGCAATGGTTGTGATTGGTGGTTAAGGCACAACTTATTTGTGCATTGGCCAATCCCTGCATACTGTGCAACAGTATGTATGTCTTTGCATGCAAGTCATGTGGTTTAATAGCAATATGGCATAGCAGTTCCTGGCTACATTTTTTGGAAGGGTTTGCATAGTGTATTTCCTGTTGTGGTGTTTTTACAGTTTTATTCAACTTGTTTGAGATCAACTGAATTCAAAAATTGACTTTCTTTCTCTAGTAGAAGTAACCATTGATCAGATATCCAAGATGGATGGTTAACCCTGATCAGGTGCTTGCAAAAAAAAAAAAAAAAAAAAGAAACAAGAAACAAGAAACAAGAAACAAGCTGTATTGGTTCATCATTCTGATTCAACAGTTCATGCAAAAGACAGGCCTCCATTGGCCTAGCTGCTTCCAGGAACCAGCAAGATCTGTTTCAAGAGTTCAGGCTGTTTGATGCATTCCATAACTTTTATGAATTTGCACTGGAAACTATTGGCCAACTCAAATTAAAACTAGGTCTGCATCTGCTTAAGAATGGAAAAAAGGCAGCATCCAATGTTTCTGCTTCAGTGCTACTCTGATCTATATAACTGGTGGGAAGGGGGACAGGAGGTGGGATATGGATCAACTCAGCCATCAATTAGTTCAAAACCACAAGGAATCTCTCCTGTTTTTACTTTTTTCCATGAACCTTCCTCTGTGCAACTCTGCTCAAAATGGGCCTTCACCTTTTACCTTTTATGTACAGTCACTCTGCAAAAATTTTTGCTGCAGTGTTGTGTGTGTGGCGATGAACCGCAAGTCCAGATCAGTGTTAGGGTTTGAGTTCTGTGGAGTGCCAAACCCAGTGTATCTAGATTAGGTTTCCCGATTCCTCGTGTATCTAGATCTACTGTTTTTGTCCCTCTCTTTCCTTTTTCCTCACTCATCTTGTCTTGTGTCACTCGCCCCGTACCTCAACTAGGTACTTGCCATTCCCTTCGCTCTCTCAGCTTGCTCCCTCTTGGAGTATCCATCCTTGTAGCTCACAGCTGCCACTGGTGTTTCTCAGGTTTGCTTCTTCTTTTTCCTTTTTCCTTTTTTCCTTTTTCCTCTTCTCATTGTTCTTTCTTTGTTTCCTTGCTTTCTTCATCTTCTCTTTGCTCGCCATGCAATCATTCACTCATCTTGTCTTGTGTCACTTGCCCCATACCTCAACTGGGTACTTGCCGTTCCCTTCGCTCTCTCAGCTCGCTCCCTCTCGGAGTATCCATCCTAGTAGCTCACAGCTGCCACTGGTGTTTCTCAGGTACTTGCCGTTCCCTTCGCTCTCTCAGCTCGCTCCCTCTTGGAGTATCCATCCTCATAGCTCACAGCTGCCACTGGTGTTTCTCAGGTTATGAGCCCAGCCTACTGAGCACAGGATCTATTTAGATACTCCCGAGTCAGCAACTAGATTTGTTAAATACGCGCAACCGTGGCGGATCATCCCAAACTACCAGGTGATTTCAGTCCGTCCACCCCGGATCCCACTCCGGAACCTCAGAGTCAACACCACTCTGCTCCTTCTCTCAAGGAAGAAGAAATCAAACCAAACACACAATCCCCTCCATCTACGTCATCATCCTCCCATAATTCCACCTCCACCATCATCCTTGCCAACATCCCAAACCCTGTTACCCTAGCGACCAATCCAATTTCTCTTGATCAATCCAACGATGACTCCTCCCATGCCTGTTCTCTCAAACTATGCACGGAAAAACTTAATGACACTAACTTCCCCATGTGGTGTTACGACATGCTCAACTCCCTTGCCTACTACAACCTGGACGGCTACATCTGTGAACACACTCCGGATCTCAAAAGTCAAGCTGACTACGAGGCCAAGAAGAAAAGAGTTACCACCTTCATCCGACTTCACCCGCCAAGACTCCACCCAATTCGTCAACAACCTAGACACCTATGACCCCAAGGCTCTCTGGGACTCCATCCTTGACTTCCACGCTGCCAAATCTGTGGAGAACGCTGCTAACGTGATGGAGAAGCTCCATGATATCACTTTTGTTGAGGGCAACATCCAGAAGAGCATCAACACCTTCCGCCAGATCTTCCGCCTGATGATTGAGGTCAGCGCCTCCAAATTTGACAAGAAGACACTTGAAGCAGTTTGGGTGTTCTTTGTCCTCAAACGCCTCCCCGCTTCCTTCCAAATGTTCAGGACCCTCCAGTTCTCCTCCTTCAAAACCAACTCCTCCGATTTCACCATGTCTAAGTTCCTCACGGAATTAGAGACCGAACTATGTCAACAGCAAGAAAGAGCTTCTCAACTGGCCTCTGCCGCAACAGCGCTTGCTGTCCAACGGTCCAATCCCTCTACCAAAAAGAAACCTTCCAATCCCAGGGAGAAGAAATGTCGTCCCTTCTGCACAAACAGTGTTCACAACCCTGAATGCACAGGTCATTCCCCTTCAGAGTGCAACCAGCTCAACCCCGCCAGAGGTCTCACATATCATCAAGCCGAGATTGATAAACTCAACGCTCTTGCCTCCAAAAGGGCCCTCCTCAGTGTCAACTCCGGCATCGCTGAGGCCATTGTCCTAGACAGCGGTGCTTCTGGCCATTATCTCAAACACCGGGAGTACTTTACGTCGTTCAGACCCATCAAATCGTCCGTCTACGGTGCCAATGGCGCCGCTATTCCCATCCTCAGAACTGGCTCGGCGGTCATCCACGCCTCCACCGGCCCGATTCACATTGCAGAAGCCTACTTTGCTCCTGAACTTTCTAACTCGCTCCTGCCTCAGTGTTTCTACATCAGACAAGGGTACTCTATTATACCAATTCGCAACGGCCTTGGCTTTGCCTGCCGACAAGGGCACCATACTCTCTGCGTGGGTAACACCATCAAACAAGTCCTCCTCATTGAACTGAATCCTCTTTGAGCGCTGTCTGTAAAAGCCAATCCGTCTGGCCTTGACCTCCATCAATCTCTCGGGCATCCAAGTCTCCCTTATCTTAAGAAGGCCTTCCCAAACCTCGTCATTTCCAACTTCACCTGCGAGGCCTGCAACACTTCAAAAATGCATCGTCAGCCTTTCTCCGGCACGTTTCCCGGAGCCACCAAACCCCTCGAATGCATTCACATGGATCTCTGCGGACCCATCACCCCTGAGTCCCAGGGGGGCAATTGGTACTTCCTCAAAGTTATTGATGGTTTTTCCAAATTTTGATTCATTTTCCCAATGAAGAACAAGTCCGACACATTTGCTCTCTTCTCTGAATTCCTTGCTTGAGTTGAAACTGCCACCGGACACAAACTTATCTCAGTGGTCTCCGACAATGGCGGAGAGTTTGTTAACCACCATTTCCGCAATCTCTTTGGCTCCAAGGGAATCCAACACCTCCCCACAGCTGCTTATTCGCCCCAACAAAACCCCTTTGCGGAGCGCGGCAACAGAACTACTGTCAAGCGTTGTCGTGCAATGCTAGCCACGGCTGGATTACCACTCTCCTGGTGGGGGGTGGCAGTTACGACCTCAGTCTACCTAGAAAATCGTTCCCCAGACAGCTCGATCAACTTCCAGTCCCCCTTCGAGCTGTGGCATGGATTGTCCCCGGATCTCTCTCACCTCATCCCTTTTGGCTGTCGCGCCGTGGTTTACATCGAGAAGCATAATAGAGGCTCCAAGTTTGCCCCCTCTGGAGCCAAAGCTATTTTCCTAGGGTATGACGAGCACCACCACTCCTACAAAGTGTGGGTCCCGTCTACTCAGTCTATTCTTGTATCTCATCATGTAAAATTTTTTCCTTCCGTCTTTCCTTTTCTAACTTCTTCTTCCCCTCACAGTTTAGGTTCTGCCGCTTTGTTTGATTTCTCCGATCTCATTGTATCAGACTCCAACCCTGTCATCTCTACTTCCAATGATCCCGCTGTACCAACCCCCTCCCTGCCCAACGACATTGTTTCCATTGATCCCCTACCCACACCCACTCCCTTGTCCTCTCCGACCAGTCCCACCGGTATCACCCCAGAGGTTGTGGAGCCCGTCCCACTATCCCTAGACAACGATCCCAACCCCTCAGCTCGTGTTGACAGTACCAAGGGTTATGCTTACGTCCCTCATTTTGACAAAGCCCCCAAGGATATCTAGTTGGACATTGAACAGTCCAACATTATAGAAGGTGGCCGCCGTTGGAAAGCCCTAGTAATTTGACATCACCAAGTCAACCAAGTTACTCATCAAGTTAAACTCATTATTGGTGAACCGGCCTCTCTGAAAGATCCCAAGACGTACAGCAACATTCTTGGCCGTCTTGACAAAGCACACTGGCTCATGGCTGTTGAGGTGGAACTCAACAACATCAAACGGCATGAGGTCTGGGTGGTGGCCCCTTTGATACCTAACGTCAAACCGCTGGACACCACCTGGGTCTTCAAACGACAATTTGACGCTGACGGCGAACTACTGAAGTACAAAGCACGCCTCTGCGTGCGCGGTTTCTGACAGATCGAAGGCATCGATTACAATGCCACCTTTGCTCCAACTGGTTGACTCACTACTCTCCGCCTCATTCTTGGTTTGGCTGCGGTGCACGACTTTGACATCCAACAAATGGATGTCAAGTGCGCTTTTCTCAACGGCATTCCAGATGAAGACCTCTTCATCAAAGTCCCTGAGGGTGTCGGCATTTACCTCCCCCCCGGCCATGGTCTAAAGCTCCAAAAGTCTCTCTATGGACTGAAGCAGAGCCCACGCTGCTGGTATCGGTCCCTCAAGGACTTCTTCATCTCCATCAACTCCCAGCGCTACCACGTGACTTCTGAGAGTATTATGTTGTTAGCTCCCATACGTGCCCTTTTGCTCATCACCATCACCACCCATCCTTGGTAGTAGCGTCAGCTCCCAAAACTCATTTCGCACTACAAACCATCATCATCATCATCATCATCATCATCCATCCCTGGTAGTAGCGTCAGCTCCCAAACCTCATTAGCATAACACACCTTCATCATCCATCAACAACATCATCATCCATCCTTGGTAGTAGTGTCAGCTCCCAGAACTCATTACCTTCATCATCATCCATCCTTGGTAGTAGCGTCAGCTCCCAACCCTTGTCATCTTAACACATCTCCATCATATACATACACCCTCAACATCCACCATTGTCATCATCACCTATCATCACCTCTTATCATCATCACCTACTTGCATTAACACTCATCCATTACCCGTATACACCTAGTAACAACATCATCACATACTTAGCTCAGATACATACCTGTGTCACATAGTCAACATCATCAGTCATAGTCAGCATCATCAGTCATAGTCAACATCATCTATTATCATCAACAACATCCATCATCAACCATATACATACCTTACATTCCGCAGTTATCTGAACCAGACAAGTCCTATCACTATAAATAACCTGCCAAGCGATCTTGGTGGTCTTGTTGTTCTGATAGTATAGAAGGGCAGAGCTTGCACCTCCATATTCCCCTTCTCCATTCAGCAAAAGGTATTAACTTGCACTTTTGAGTCTTACATTGGGCAATCCGTTTATCTGTAGCGGATTGGGGTCAGAAGTGCGCTCCATACGTTTTGAGATTTGAGTATTGGATCCACCGACACGATACACTGTATTTTGTATTGGAGTATCAGAATCTCCAATACTATGCATGCCCAATACCCACTACTATTGGAGTGTATTGGGCAGGATATGGATACGGATTTAGTCTTAATACCCCATATGCCGCAAGCCTGCCTGATATCCACTGACTCCAAGGTCAACTAACTGCAACATCCGATTCCGATTCCGATCCAAATTCCCAATCCAATCCATCACACTTCCCAAATGGCTCGTACACACTCTACCCGGACCTCACCCTTGCCACAGCGCAACACCTCACGACCTCCATCCCGTCAGTCCAGCCAAATAGTCACTCCGGTCAAGACTCACGGCAAATATGTACGCCCAGACAATGATACCCGCCGATTGCTTGTGAGAGGAGACCAGGCCAGAAACTCCAAGAGCCAGGCTGCACCTTCTAACACAAGCCCCGTCAGACCAACTACTAAAAGACGACATCAATCTTCTTCTTCTGCAAACTTTGTGGCTTCCAGTCAATCCAAACAAAAGAAATCAACCACAAAGGTTCCGAAATCCAAGCCAAAAAAGAAAGGAGTAGTTTCCCATGACTCCGATTCCTCAGAAAGCCACTCTGACACGGAACGATTCCGACTCTGGATCTGAGAAGGACGCAGCAGTTCAAGTGATGGACCTCACACAAGACTCTGACATCGAGAATGCCAAGGTCAAAAAAACTTGAGGAGCCGCTGTGTGTGAGTTTGACAATGTAGGCTTGTATTTTCATCCACTGCAACAAGGCAAAGGCGAGGTAAGTCTTTCCTTTTTCATATTGGCATTGTTCATCATTAGATAAAGAAAATAACAAGTTGTTGATCTATCTACAGACCAAGGGACCAAAACTCTACTACCAATGTTGATGGTGCTCCAATGTCTACAAGAAAGGCCATCATACACAAAGCAACCTGGTGAAGCATTGTGATGGAGCCGTTGGTTGCTCTGCTTGCGCTTCCAGAGAAGATGCCATCTTGGCTGGTGCAAAATTACCGATGACACTGAAAGATATTGAAGCCAAGAAGAAGAAGAAACAGTCGGGATTCATGGCAAAGTATTTGGAGAAGTCCACCTTTGACAACCAAACCCTTAATCAGCTTCTCGCCATCTGGCTCATCCAATCCGCCCTGCCCTGGAGTAGAATTGATGATCTCCTGCTCGCCATCTCCTTCAATTATGCTCGCAGGGGAGTCAAGCTTTTCTCATGCACCTGGGCGGCTATTGAGGCCCATAAGCTTTATGTCAACCTTCAGGAGCAAGTGTTATCTACCTTAAAGGTATGACTGTTCCACTCACTCCGTTTAATGCCACTAGACCAAAGCTTAACTGACATGTTTCATTGACTGACTAGACACTCAAGTCAAAAATTACCTTGATCCACGACGTTTGGACAACAAAAGGGAATCACCATGCCTTTATGGGAATTGCGGCGGCTTACGTTTCTGACGATTGGGTCTTTCGCATCTGCCACTTGGGAATAAAGTATATCTCGTGGACACATAAGGGGAAATACCTCGCAGTTCCTTTTGCAAACATTATCACCAAGTCAGGGCTTCACCATAAGATAATTAGTCACTATCTCTGAATTTATTCAATGAATTTTTGTTTAAACTAACCTCTTCTGATCTCTTTCAATAAATTTTAGCTCAAACGACTGATTCCGGCTCAAACAACGGTACATTGACCGCGGAGGTTGACCAATTAGTCGCCAAGAAGACAAGCATCAATCTCTTGCTCACCAGAAATCACATACGGTGCTTCTGCCACAAGGTTGCCTTGATCCTGAAAGCTGGCCTCCATTATATCAACATTGAGAAAAAAGGCTTGACCAAAGAAAAAAAAATTACTCTTGGCTTTGTCCCGGGTCTTGATACAATTGGCAAAGATGTTGAAATCAAAGAAACCGGCGCTAATCAGTTCGATGGCGACTTGGATGGTGATGGTGATGATATTGAGATGGGCAATGAAGAATCTGATTCCAAAAGCAAGGTCGAGGCGCCATTGGAGATTCAGAAGAACCGCGTCTCTCAGATCCTCAAGAAAGTCAACTTTGTGATTCAAAAAATCACATCTTCAGCAGCAAGACAATCAGAATTTGCGGTGTGGAGCACCAAACTCAAATATAACGGACCATCATTAATTGCCGGTTACAGGATCCGATGGAACGTCCAATGGCAAAGCCGGGACCGTGCATAGCAGGCGCGTAAGGTTATTACAAAGCTGATCGATAACGAGAAAGATTGACAAGAACGAGAAGGAGGAAAAAACTTCTTCCAAGAGCATGAAATTAGCCAGAGTGACTGGGATCTTGTGAAGAGACTGAATGAAATACTTAGCGTGAGTTGAATGGTTTCATTTTCTTTTCCATTTCTAAAGCTTCAACAACAAATGTTCCTAATATTAATGATGGAAACAATCCCTCTAGGAATTTTATTATATAACAAAAAAGATGGAGGGAGATCACTCATCAGCCGGCCTGATGATAGCCGAATACAACTACATTCTAGACTTCCTCAAAGGACGAGCGACCGACAAATTGGATCCTGAAATCGAATTTCAGAGCATGTCAATGCGAATGATCAAGAAGAGTACCACCTATCTGGACGAGGCTCTTGGGTGTGATGCTATTCTCATAGCAAGGATGCTCCACCCTTCGTATCAACTGTCAATGTTCCAGGTCTCCTTCCCGACTTATCATGACTATGCCCAGACTCTGCTTCAAGATATCTACGATGAAAGAAAGAAAGAGATCAACGATGAAAGAAAGAAAGAGATTGAAGAGAGTCAAGGTCCCAAGAAATCGGCCCCACTTATCTCAAGTCAACCACCTTCCGAATCAAACCATCGCCAAAGGGTATGCAAAGTGGATTATTTCCCGGATGCGACTGAGGATTCAATAGTGGATGAGTTGAGTGTGTACCTTTCAGGAAGGTAAAAACTCACAACTGAAGACGCAGACCGGTGCCTCGCTTGGTGGAAGGTAAGTACTAAGTATACTACATCAGTCCAACATTTGAGTCAATTGCTTGACATGACTGATGTTCTTCTCATTCCCTTGACCAGGAACATCAGCAAGAATTCCCCATGTTATTGTCCATTGCAAAGGATTACCTTGCGTGCTCAGCTACCTCAGCAAGCGTTGAGCGGTGTTTCTCAGCTGCCGCCAACATCTGCGGACGTGATTGAGGAAGCTTGGGGGTCAGGACCATCGAGAGATGTGTAAGCTCTCATCAATGGTTACAACAAGGCTTCCAGGCCAATGGTGACTTTGCCACGGCTCAGGGTATTATAAACCAAGCCTCCAAAGAAGCCGCCCAAGCAAAACCAAAGCAAGCTACAGCTTCAACTTTGAATAATAAACAAATAAGTGAGACTCAGAGCTAGCTAGATAGATGTAATTTTTTTGTTTTCTTTTTTTCTAGGCTTTTCCTTCCCCCTACACAATTTTTTTCCCCTTAGATTGTCTTGAAAAAAGAAATACACAAAATCCCCCCAATACTGCCGATACTGGATTGGTATTGCATTGGACATTCAATCCTATACATCCTGTCCACCAGGCATGTATCGGCTTAACCGATACAATGTATCGGCTTAACCAATACAATGTATTGGTATTGCATTGCCTAGACAATGCGATACCATATTTATCAAAATTCATGTATCGAGCAATAGATACGATACAATGTATATGCATATACAATACGTGTATCGTATCGGTTGCAGCGTTGCCAGCTTGTTTGGTGTTGAAAATCAACAACATTCAGGTTCCCACCACCAAAAAAGGTTTGGAATCTGGCTTTGGAACTTGAAGGGTTAAATTTTGAAAATCCAACCCCACAGGAAGTCTTCCACTGTCCATATATGTAGAATTTTGATTCTTCTCTGGCTTATGGAATGCTGGCTCAACTATTGTGACATGAGGGATCTCCCCATCCCCATCTTTATATTATTCAACTTATTTCTTTTTGTCCCTATGTACATACATTTCATTTGCTCCCATCTGATGTTTTTATTTTCCATTTACTTTAATGCTTCCTGATCATATGATCCCAATTGCATCTATATATTTATGTATCCTACTGTCATTCTTCAATCAAACCTATATTTCAGCTCCACCCCTCATCAGTGCACTGACTTTTGATCCCCTTTAGATTCAATCTTGCTTCAGACTGTAGTGGTCCTTTGAATCCATGTGCTTATGCTGTGTCATGTAACTTTCATCTTTAATCTGAATATGTAGTTAAGTTAATGTTCCCAAGTTAAATGTTGCTTCCTGTTCCTCTTTAAGCGCAGGAACGGGCTTGCAGATCTCGTGGATGCCCCGGCCCGGCCCGCCCGCCCAGCTTTATTCTCCATTGTCTTGGTAGTTTTGAGTCGGATTAGCTATCTGGCTGTATCAAATATCTCTGTAGGTTCTAGTTCTGATTTTTTTGTTTTCGCGCAGTCAAAATATGATGAGTCTGATGAAAGATTTTAGTCGAGGCAATTTCAATCTACAGGAAAGTGTGAAGGAGAGCTAATTCACAGTTGAAGATCCAACAGACTGCTCGTGATGGATCCCTGGTCTTCGAACGATACCTGGGTGGATTCGGCTGAGCCTATGGCACTTCCAGCTCATCGACGCTGGAGCCTGAACTGCCACTCCCGACTAGCCACACCCCACAGCCTGCCTGGCCTTTGCCCGACCTGAGCCTGCCCAACTGGGATAACCCATCCCCTCAGAAATTATCACCTCCGCTGACAGCTTCCCATTCCATGGATGCTCTCCCTCAAAGCAGCGCATCCCAAACGCAGCCAGAGGTAGAACCAGTCTCATTACCTATCGACAACCTGACCATCAACACGCACATCAGTTCTCCGGCCAGCTCCAGCCAATCTGTCTTCAAGACACCTGACTCGAGCCGCTCAGAGAAATGGGTCCAGTCAAGCCAATCGCCCGTTGATGAGCCAACGAACTCGCTATCCGATTCTGGGCATATGACGTCATCCGCCCCGCCCGCTCATCTCAGTCATCCAACCCAGCCCGAGCCAAGTGCAGATCCCGATCCCGATGGGGACCGATGGGGTACATTCACTCACATTGACCTACCCGCCATCCCCTCCGTCCCTGTACCCACGCCCCCCATCTTAGTAGACACTCCGCCCATCCAGTCTGGCTGGGATGGCGAAACCCATCTCGGTGGATGGGATGATGGGCTGGCCGTTGACCGGCCCCTGCCGCCGTTGAGAAGCTCCATCTCCATTCCCGAACTAGATGACTCTTATGCTCATCAAGACGACCCCGACCGAGCTTGGTCTCCCCCGCACTTCTCAGATCCTGCTGATTCGGACCATGCAGATGACCCCTCGGGAGATGCATGGGGCCAGTCCAATCTCGGTCATCCGGACGGAAGCGTCAGTCGACCCTTCTCCCTCCCCCTTCCTTCATTTGTTCATGACTGACCCATCTCAACTGATGTGTATCTCGCTCCTTATAATTATAGTCTTCAGATGAAGTGGATCAACAGAACATGGCACATGAACAAGATAATCATGACCAATATTCGGAAGAGAAAGAAGAGCACCTGCCTTCTAGTAATGCTGGGATTCACCACTCTGCTGCAGCTTCAGGTGCTGAATTGTAAGCATCAACGACTATTGCATCTTGTACACAGTTGCTCCCAAAGTTGATTGACATCTTTCTCCTCTAGGGCTTCAGCAACCGCCGACGCTTTCCAAACAGCTATGTCCAAAACTGCGCAGGCAGCCACCAGCGTAATGAAATCGGCGAATCACTCGAGAAGCTTCTTTTCTAATAACGCGCGCACTCAATCCTCACTGTCGGATTCGATCAGGGCCAGTAACTCATCCAATCCGACAAACAACACAGCATGGGGTGATCTCGCAAATCTAGACGAGTCGAACTCCAGGAAGACCAACCCAGAACCAGAACAACAAGAGCAGAAGAGGCGCACCGGCTTTTTCGGGTTTTGGTCGTCGAAATTTACTCCCACCGCCAACACGCCAGCATCGCCACCGGATCTGAAGATGCGCGCTGGATCCTCGACATTATTGCCGCTTGAAGTGACCCGGGATGCAGCTTCTTTTAGCCTTGGCACCCCTTCAACCGCTGGGCTTGCGCTCTCGCCTGCCTCCCCCAACCATGCACCACCACCACCACCACCAGCGGACCCAGCCGCCTCGGCCATCTCTCGCCTGTTCGGAAGGCTTGGGTCTCGCTCCAATCATGCTTCGATCAGCACCTCGGCGCTAGATGATCAAAATGACATCTCCGCCCCGTCCACGGAATTAAATGCCAATGAGATCAATTTTTTAGACAACATCAAAACCGTGCCCATAGAGCCCAAAACCGTCCGCTACGATGACTTCTCGAGCTTCAAGAGCGTCAACTCGAGCAGCCTGACTGCGAAGCCTCAGAGCTCGGAATCGGAGTCGGGGCTGTTCGACTTTCTGTCGGACCCGAGTGCCAGCCCCAACCTCGTGTCGCCGTTTGGTTCTCAGCGGCCCACATGCTCCCCGAACCGGCCAGATCCGTTCGAGTTCCTTGACTCGCTATCTCGTGGTGGGCCGGCCCATCAGAAGCGTGGGTTGAGCGACCAAACGGTGCTCTCGGCCCGGATCTCATCGACGAGTTTGCGAAGCGCGGCGGGCAAGAAAGCGTCGAGCGACGACCTGGATGAGTTGTTTTCGCACTTCCAGGGCGCCGAGCTTCCCACCCGAACCCACATCAAGTCTTCAGCGGCCAAGCCGCCCAACCCGGCTGCGTTCCGCGACTTCCAGAAGCCCTTGTCGACCAAGTCGATACCGCCTCCCGGCGCCACCCAGGTCCGGATGGCCAGCACGACTGCTAAGCTGGCTGACCCGCGCGACTCACCCAGCGTTTCTGCGAGCTACTCATCCTCCAGAGTGCCCATCCTCGCCCCGCCCCCCTCTTCGTCTCGTCCCGCCGCCCCGTCCGGCCCGATCCCACTGATCCCTCCTCCAAAGACCATGCGCCCTGCTAAAAACCAGCCCCATCCTAGCTTCAGCTCTCCTGCTGCCCCCGCAGTTATTTCCTATCGTCCTCCCCCGCCGCAAAACACCTCCGCCCTCAACTTGTCCTTTCCGCCCCCTAACCCTCTCCCCCCGCCCTCTCAATACTCCATCCTCCCCCCATCCTCCACCAAGCCGATCCCTCCTGTACCTCCTAAACCTAATCCTCAAGCTGGCGGCTTGTCGAAAGAAGACCTCAGCTTCTTTGATTCTTTGATATGAAACTCTCTTCTTTTGTGCTTCTCCTTGGATTCGCTTCTGCTGCTTTTTTTCACCCCTGTGACCCCCCTCCCTCACCGCCCGAGCCCCATTCCACTCTTTTTCGTGCTGTTTTCTTTTTTCTGTCTTCGTCGTCGTCGTCGTTGTTGTCGATCCTCCATTCTTTTTTTTTCGTAGTTTCTGCCCTGAGATTAACCTCTCTCTCGATTCTATCCTTTGTATAAATATACATAACTTGATTTCGTATTCGTATTAACAGTCCTTTTCCCAAGGCGGGGTTTTATTTTTATTCCGTCGACATGTGTGTGTGTGTGAGTATGTATTTTCCTCCACACACTCGATTACTTGACTTCGTAGTTTTTTTTTTTTTTCTTTTTTTTTTTTTTTTTTGCTCATGATCGATCATGTTTGCTACTTAACTAAATCAGGGTCCGACAATTTAATGTATCTAGGCAAACAGTATGCAGCTGTTGGCGGCTCTTATTTTTTTTTTTTTTTTGAAGTAGTAATGATCATTGTGATGAATAACAGTAAGATCGTAAAAGGGGTGGACAGGCGTGGAGGTCTTTGGAGAGCAGTTCCTTCATCTATTTACATGTATACTTCTGTGAATAAAACTTGAATCCACTTCTGGATAAGCCTTACCACAAGCTAAGTTGATACAGCCTCTCCTCGGTCAAGACGATATACTCGTGAGGGTTCTTGGGGCGGATGAACCCTGGAATCTCAGTAACACCTGATAGGCTGATAGCTCCTTGGCTGGACTGTTCATCATGGCATACAGCATCATCATGTAATTCATCACTTCACCGGAGCAATGATATATTCTAACGACTGCCAGGTTTAACCACAGCAAAGGTTCTTCAGCTGAGCGTCGTTCTTGCCAACATTGGTTGGATCAAGGAAAGGAACTTTTGGATGCATTTCTTCTGCAGGAAATGGCTCGGGTCTTGGTGATAGGTAGATAATTAAGAACTACCAAACTTTAACACTCACCCGCTTGGACTCTGGAGAGCACACCCGGTGGTGAGCCTCGAGTCCCTCGCCAGCGGGGAAAAGACTCATTTTCTGGGGCCCATAGCTCGGGCCATACCAGAGGGACCTCCGGCCGTTGGACTTGACAGCGAGGAGGAACTCTGTCTGGGCTGCGGCGAGTTCTCTTACTACAGAAATAATGGAGACTCTGGAATTTATGTAAATATGATGCTGCATTCCGCAGAGTCGGAATAAAGAACAGACTATAACAATGCGCGACTGAAGTTGTATACACAAGAATTTCTAAATGGAAAGGGGAATTTGTTGAGAAGATTGCCTCTGCAAATCTTTGTATGCTCCCGACCCGATCACCGAGTGGGACTACACAAGAGGTATCACAGAATGAATGCAACATCCGAGCTCCCGAACTAGAATCCGATGACCCCCGATTACCCGATCTACAATCACCCGAACATGCGGAACATGTCAGGATGGCCCTGATTCATCAGCGTAAGCAGTATAGCGGCAGGAAAGCATTCCATCGGGGGAAAAGCTCAAGCAAGGAGCTTGCTGAGCTCATAGATGTGAATGCGAAAGATATTGAAGATAAAGTAAAAGCAGCAATATGTCTAAATGTCCAGAAGAGAAGACGCCCGGCAGAACAGCACGCCGCGAGAAAGAGAAAGAAAGTAAGTAGTGAAAGCAGCAGACATTTTCTGTCCTGCTTTGTACTCGGTCATCCCTGGATGATAGTCAGGCACATTCACAAGAGGAGGAAAGAGAATAAATAGGAGCAGTAGATCGTGTTGTATTGTTGTATCTTTCATCACCTCATTATCATTATCCTCTGTATATACAATCATTCACTTAGACTGGTAGCCTCGCTCAACAGTCTCAAAGAAATACATTTAAGCTTAAAAAGCATTACACATTATCTTAAACACATTATCAGTACGGAATTATCGACTATTCCCACAACCAGTAATTTCATCTTTAGATAAACACCATCGTCGACTAAATGGAATCACATACCGAAACCAAGCGCTACAGACTTAACAACAAAAACTATGCCACATGGGCCACCATGATGCGAGCAGAAATGTACAGCTTAGGATGTTTACCTGTAGTCAAGCGCGAGCCAGTCGAAGGGATCGAGGACAAGAAGATGAAGTTATACATACTCATCATGAAGCACCTTGATGAGGAACATATAGCAATAGTCAACAGCGAGCTCGGGACCGATAAAGAAGGAGAAGGACTCGAGCTTTGGGAACTGTTCAAGAAGAAATATGCGGGCAGCGAAGCTCACCACCAGATGCTTGCTTTAGGAGAATTTATTGATCTTGAATTCAAAGAAACTAAAGAATTTGTCAAAGAAATTCGGAACGGTATCAGCAAGATACGTACCTCTGGTTTAGATGTCAAGGAGCAGGTCCTGGCATTATTAATACTCAAGAAGCTACCGAAAGAATTTGAATCGCTAGTCAGAATCATCATTCAAGATAGCGGAACCCTGAAGACTGAGGAAGTAATAAACAAAATCGAAAAAGATTACTTGCAGTTCAAATTGAAGAAAGCCGACAAAATAGCTATGGTTGGACAACAACAAGCACCAAAAAGAACTGGCAAGTGTTACAACTGCGACATCGTTGGTCATTCGGCCAAGGAGTGCCGAAAACCCTGGACCAACTACAAGTTCGCACCACCCAAGGCAAATATGGGAGAAGCCGATGGTATGAATGTATCATTCATAGCCATAAAAGAAAAAGACCCCGATGAGGAAGAGATCAGTTTCTACAACCCAATCGAAACTGAAATTGAAATTTTTGGGGACCTCGGCAACGACGGTTTCTACAGCGAAGACAAAATCGCGGCGATGACAGGAGTAATTTCAGCAAACAATGCAATTGCATCCACCGACGCAATCATCTTGGATTCTGGGGCCTCTGATCACATGTTCAACAATAAGGACGATTTTGTCAATTATGTTGAACACCATGGAAAGGTCGAGATAGGTGAAGTTGGAAGGAGTGTTGAAATAATTGGGAAAGGAGATGTTGTACTCACTTCGAATAATAACACTATCACTCTTTGCAATACATTCCATGTCCCGTCGTTGCCGTATTGTTTAATCTCCCAGACATCTCTGTGGAATGGGGGAGCGCAAATTGTCAAAACCAGTGGGGACAAGTTTGAAATCACTGTAAAAGGAAAGACGCTCTTTGATGGAAAAATCAAGAATCGGTTACCCTTTCCAAATTTGGAACGCAAGCGAAATATATGCCAAGTCAGCATGGACGAACACAAGCGGATGGGACATCCAGGCGGACAAGCGGACTGTGAGGCATGTAAACTAGGGAAACAAACCAGACAGCCTTTCTCAAGAAAAAGAGAAAGAACCCAGGTGGCCGGAGAAGAATTATCAGCTGATGTCGTAGGACCAATATCGCCAGTTTCACTGGGAGGATCTCGCTATTTCCTAACAGTAGTCGATACAGCTAGCAGATACGCATGGTTGAGAACCCTGAAAGTCAAAAGCCAAGCCGAGCAAGAATTAAAATTCACTGTTAATTTGGTTGAAAACAAGCTAGGAAAGAAGGTCAAACGCATAATTACCGATGGAGGTGGAGAGTTTGTTAACCACAATATGGATACTTGGCTGGGAGAAAAGGGAATCACCCAGCTTATAACCACCAGAAATACGCCGCAGCATAACGGGACTGCCGAGAGAATGAATCGAACAATCATGGAGAAGGCACGCACGATCCGGATCGACTCGGGATTACCCAAGGAGTTATGGGCCGAGCTGGTGTCCACAGCTGTATTTCTCTACAATTGAAATCAAAAAACTAATCCATACCTGCAGATGTGGGGGGTGGAACCTAAGTTAGATAGCATCCGACCAGTCGGATCAAACGTGTTTTACAGCGTACATCATTTCAAGAATATTGGAAAATTAGACCCGAGGTGCGAGAAAGGCATATTGGTTGGGTTTGACGAGGAAATGAGATCTTACCGAGTGTGGGACCCAGAAACTAGGAAGGTAGTCCGATCTAGGGATGTCGTCTTCAGTAAAATACCAGACAACGACCCCGGGGAAATATTCACAGATGAGTTTGAAGCTGATAGTATTCAACCAGACACACCTGAATCAATGCCAAACATACCGGCAAACTCGGCACAGCCGACTATAAATGAAGAGGGGGAACATCTAGAAGAAATCATTGATAGTCAGCCAATTAATAAAACGCTGGAAGAAAAGAAAACCCGATCAAGTACCAGAGAAAAGAAACCGGTAGATAGATATGGAAACTGGACAGCTTACCTAGCTCTGAAAGCTGAAATCGAAATTGAAAACCAAGACAATCTTCCTTTTGAAGCAATAGCAATGCAAACGTTTGTGAAAGAAAACACCATCGTACCAGATAGCTTCAACAAGGCAAAAAACTCCACCGAGTGGCCAGCCTGGAGGAAAGCCATTTTTACTGAGCTTGATTCCATTATAGAGAACGGAGTTTTTGAAATCGTACCTAGAGAAAAAAGAGACAAAACCAAAACATTGATCAATACACGATGGGTCCTAAATAAAAAATTTGACACTGAAGGCAACCTGAAAAGATACAAGGCGAGATGCGTAGCAAGAGGATTCAAACAGAAAGAAGGTATAGATTACGAAGAAACGTTCTCACCTACAGGTCGATTAAGTACTATGCGATATGTACTTTATCACGCAACTCAGAAAAAGATCAAACCACGGCAAGCCGATTTCGTAACGGCGTATTTAAATTCGAAGTTAGAAGACGACGAAGCAGTTTATATCAGCTTGCCGGAAGGGTTTGTTGAGTGGCTTAGGGAAACTAAACAAGAAATATATACAAGAGACTTAGCTAGATCGTTGATTAATGAACCAGAAGGATTTGTTATAAAACTCAAGAAGACGCTTTACGGGTTAAAACAAGCAGCACGAGGATGGTACACCACAATGACTAACTGGTTCATAAACAATGGATACCGAATCAGCGACGCTGATCCTTGCTTGATGATCTCCGACAGAGGTGACTTAGCTTTTGCGTGGGTTGACGACCTAATCCTAGTAGGGGAAAATACCGACGAACTCATCAGTAAGCTAGGAAAAGAATTCAAGATCAAAGATCTAGGCATAGCTCAGCACATACTTGGAATGAAGATTGATTACCTCGACGAGGATAGAATGTTCGTAAACCAAGCGCACTACATAAAGAATCTGGTAGAAGAGTACAATCTCGAAGACGGAAAAACGACCGGTACTCCTATGCAGTCAAATGTCAAGCTCGTCAAGTCCACACCGGAAGAAGCAGCACAGTTTAAAATAAGAGGACATGATTACAGATCAGCGATTGGATCACTCAACTATCTATCCCAGTGTACCAGACCAGACATAACCTATGCAGTTGGAAAACTGTCTCAATTCCTCGAAAAACCTAACGACACCCATTGGGGTGCTTTCAAAAGGGTTGTTAGGTATCTCAAGGGGACACAAGACTGGGGGATACTTTACCAGCCTAATAGTGGACATGAAATAAGTGGTTATGTCGATTCCAGTTGGGCTGAAGATGAGAAGAGTTTATCAACAAGCGGATATAATTTCCAATGTGGGAGCGGACTAGTATCGTGGAGAAGCAAAAAACTCGGAGGACCAAGTTCGTCATCAACCGAGGCGGAATATCGAGCCTATCTAGCGGCGTCGCAGGAAGCTCAGTGGCTGCGAAAGTTGACCTTTGACGTGCATCGCGATATACCCGATAAAACTAAAATTTGGTCCGATAACCAAGGAGCAATTCAATTAGCAAAGAACCCAGTATTCCATTCAAGAACCAAACACATTGGTGTACATTATAATTTCACCAAAGACCTTGTTGTGAATAAGGAAATTCAAATCGAATACGTACCAACAGAGGATATGGTTGCTGACATTTTTACCAAAGCGCTGGACCGAGAGAAGCATACGAAATTTTCGTCGATGATGGGACTCCTACCATTATCAATGATCGAGCCGAGAGCAAGGGGGCATGTTGAGAAGATTGCCTCTGCAAATCTTTGTATGCTCCCGACCCGATCACCGAGTGGGACTACACAAGAGGTATCACAGAATGAATGCAACATCCGAGCTCCCGAACTAGAATCCGATGACCCCCGATTACCCGATCTACAATCACCCGAACATGCGGAACATGTCAGGATGGCCCTGATTCATCAGCGTAAGCAGTATAGCGGCGGGAAAGCATTCCATCGGGGGAAAAGCTCAAGCAAGGAGCTTGCTGAGCTCATAGATGTGAATGCGAAAGATATTGAAGATAAAGTAAAAGCAGCAATATGTCTAAATGTCCAGAAGAGAAGACGCCCGGCAGAACAGCACGCCGCGAGAAAGAGAAAGAAAGTAAGTAGTGAAAGCAGCAGACATTTTCTGTCCTGCTTTGTACTCGGTCATCCCTGGATGATAGTCAGGCACATTCACAAGAGGAGGAAAGAGAATAAATAGGAGCAGTAGATCGTGTTGTATTGTTGTATCTTTCATCACCTCATTATCATTATCCTCTGTATATACAATCATTCACTTAGACTGGTAGCCTCGCTCAACAGTCTCAAAGAAATACATTTAAGCTTAAAAAGCATTACACATTATCTTAAACAAATGGCTCAGTAATAAAAATTGAGCAAAACTGAGCATGCTCAGCAGAATCCCCCAAAGTTGCCATAATGAATAAAAATCATTTCTGCTCAGTTTCTAAAAAAAAAAAAAATGCTGAGCATGCTCAGTAAAGCTTATTTTTCACTTCTGACCATTTTCTGTAAAATTGGGTATATGTTTTGCCCATCCCAATTTTACATTTTCTTTCTGGGCAGAGTTGCAAATGTTTGTAGTGAAAGAAAAGAAAGAAAAGATTTCATTTTTTTGTGAAAAAAATATTCAAATTCACCCCCAAAAATTCCAATTTTCCATGGGGTGATTGCGAAAAATTTTTTGTGTATTGAATGGAGGAATTGAAGGCAAAAAACCAAAAGTTAAAACACATCACACGGCTTGGGATCACATCATGACTGCTTACGGGTATCTGCGGTGTCAGCTCTCGTTCAAACAAGCTAAATGGAAATGACAGATGTTGCGAAGGGAAGCAGGAAAAAGGTCAGACATAAGTGCATATTAATCGGGATCCACAGTTTCAAATAAGTATTAAATAGTGGGTGACGTAATTGAGAACATCATTTTTCAACTTCACGTGATTTGACGCGATTCCGTTTTCCGCCATAATGCTCTTGAGGGCAAGTATTCTTAGTTTGCGCGGCTCAAAGTCCGGCTCCATCCAGTTGGGAAGGGGAACAGGATTGGTGTGAGGGGCCATCAATCAGAGATGTTTGGGTACGTAAGCTTAAACCAAAGGGAAATCATATGAGTTGGTCACTGCAAGCGACTGTGAGAGATGGGCGGAGCCTGGCGGGGGACCGGAGCAGGCGATATACGTATGTATTTATTTTCAAACCCAACCAATCCAAATATATGGTTAGGGTTACCATGACTCAGCGTGAATCAGCAAGATATAAGCATTTATCCTTATATGATTCCTTCCGCGCTAGCCAAAGCGCAGCAACGCTTGGGGCACATGGGCTCCATTGTGAAAAAAAGACATTCCAAAGTCTGCTTGACAACATGCTTATAAGCATGTTGATGTACATAATCATCATTATCACGCGACACGCCTGGACCAAAGCTTCACTCTTTATAATTAATAGATGTAATACATATTATTTAATTGATAACTATTAATATGTTAAAGCAAACAAACGGCTGAGCCGCGTGAGAAATATGTTGAAGATAGACTACCCGCTCATTTTCTAAGTGGCTTTTCAGTTACATTTGTATGTGTTTAAACATCAATGTGACCAGCCGTAGATTTCCTCTCAATTTAGTCAATGCACACATATATATGTGTACATAGATTATAAGGGCCGTCAGCGGAGATGAGCCCTCCGCAGAGTCTATAGATTTGTGTCTTGTAGTACATAATCTATCAGCTATCATAGATGTGCAATAAGCCAGAAATGTTGCACATCAGTAGGAACAACAGCCAACTGCAACCTCTCATGCCCCGCTCTAGTGGCCGTCATCCTTCCCGCTCCCCACACCAGCTTCCTCATGACCGCCGGCAACGTATGGTACAATAGTCCATTGGGTAAGTGGTTCCCACGTGTCGTGTTTCTCGATAAACTCCCAATCCACGTCTTCTGCTATCAGCCTTTTTTTGTAATATTAATTAATCATCTTTCAATTTCTAATCAGTTCACGGGTCCCCAATTTCGAATCGTCTGACTGCGGGACCAAGCTTACGTTTTAGAGGCCTCAACACCGGGGCAAGCTCCCATCGCCTCAAGTTCAATCCCTTCATTCCTCTTCTCGACCATCGACAATTCAACGCCGCAGGAGCTATTCATCTTGATTATTCCCTTGATCTACCCGGCGGCCCGGCAGTAGGATGAGATCGATTGCTGAAGGTGGGCGATTTCCGGGTTATTGTAGTGTTTTTTGTAGCTGGCTCTTTCCACCGCTAAGAAAGGGTTGCCGTCTTCGAGCCATTGCCAAAAATCCTCCTGAGCGTGACGCAGAGCAACCAGTGGAAGATTATTGACCGCGTTCTCCAGTTGTTTCACCCAATCCATAAGGTTGTGTTCAGCCACTTCAGTTCATGACGAGTCAAGGTATATTGTCTCAAAAACTTTCTCATCTGCCATGCCGCCTGCCAGATATCGGAATCCCGAACTGCCTTTTTGATTTTCTTGAATGCCAGTGTGCGCTCCTCAGTCATTGTGTTGGCAACTCGCAAAACTTCCACTTCCTGATCGGCGCTCATTGGAGATGCCACCATGTCAGCTGCAAGTACGCGGTTTTGGTAGCTTTTGTGGTTACAATGCTGCGCAGACAAGGTATGTATGTAGCTGTAACATTCTTAAATGTTCTATGACCCCCAATGCGCCCCATACGTGTGCATGTGTGTACGTCGTTGCTGACCCCATGCAGGCAACCAATTCTGGTCTTTATACTGTACGTTGCTGACCCCATGCCAACCAATTCTGGTCTGTATTCATGTAGACAACTGACCTCATTCAATATATGTATACTGATTCGGATGCATATGTATTTTTTTCAACTCAGTGACTCAGCCATCTTCCTGAGGGCTCTTCAAGCATTTGTGGGTTAGGGCTCGCTTGAGCTTGCTTTCCCAATCCCTCCCAGTCTCGTATAAGGTTATATAAAATCCGAGATCCTCCAACGCTTGGCTCATCCAATTACACCCGGTGTAAGACCTGCGTTGGGTTGCTCCCTTTGCATCTGTCCGATCATCAAGTTATCTATTTGCCCGTACTCCCATCTTCTTGTTATGATCCCAAATGGCTCCTCCAGTCAAAGAATCTACCTCACAGGCGTCTCTCCCATCTGCCTGGACTGGTGAGTGATTTCAATCTGGAAAAATATTGGCTTAGCTGACATCTTCGTCTTGTTTACTCTTTAGCGCCCAATCAGTTATCAGTGGCTAACCTGCAAATTCTCCTGTCAAAACATGACGTTCCCTACAACAAATCCAAGGACAAGAAAGAGGCTCTTCTGATGTATTACTCTCACCTTGTCCATGTGAAAGCACCAGAAGATATTTTGCTTTGGCCTTCATCAGCAAAGCTCCTGTGCAAGTTGTTGCGTAAATTTTTTCTATTATTATTCAAACTCATAATTCTATGCCAAGAAGCTGCGCTTACCAAGTTGACTCTTGATTTTCAGCTCCAGCCCGACTGAACATGGACAAACTGCACATCCTTCTCACTATATAAAACACGCCTCACAACAATGCTATTTCCCGTGATTCGTTGGTGCGCATTTACGAAGCCCTTCAAGAGAAACAATCGGATCCCCAGCTTGGGGACAATTCATCCGGGCCACAAGGCACTCAATCTACTGACGTCCCTGCTGATTTGGACGACGATCAGGTACTAGTTGCGCCAAATGACCATCTTGGCAAGCATGCTCAATCTGATTCAAGCTCAGAGGGCAGAACCCATCGGCCTCCACCCAAACGTAAAACACCTCCAAGGAAAGTGCCCCCCCGGAAGCATCAAACCAGAGCCAGGACTTCTAGAACCCCCAGAAATCCTGTTTCCAGGAAGCCCAACACCGACAAGCCATCTTATCCACGGGTACTGGTGCCCTCTTCTCGCCCTTCATCCTTGCCCAAGTCTAATGACCATGCACCTTCCCCTGCCATCTCATCACGGCCTGCTTTGAATACGCAACCCCAGTCGCCTCCATTCGCACCCCCCCTGGTGTTTTATCAATGCCACCCCAGCCCATAGCATCACGTCAGCCGTCCCCGTCCTTGCCTCTACCGGTTGTTCCCATCAAGCGGCGACCACCAAATAGTTTGCCTCCAGGCAGAAATAAGCAAAGGCGGCGTTGCCAGCCTTCAAGTCCTAAGGCTCCCATGCCACGGACAAGGCGGCGAAGAAAGCAGCTTACTCCTGCGCTTGATTTCAATTTTGTCCCAAGGCAGTCCTCGCCCCCCACTGCACCTCCTGATCCCAATCATTTGTTGTCCCCGCCCAAGTCTCCGCCAAACAACCCTTGTGAATCCACTACCTCTCCTCCTCCACCTCCTGTTCCCATCAAGCGGCGGCCACAGACTGATTCGGCTCCTGAACCAAGCAAACGGAAATGGCCCAATCACCCCCTCCCTCCTCCTTTACTCCCCACTAGAAGCTGTTGACCTAGAAAAATCCATTCAACCCTTGACCCAAAGCGGGTTCCTAATTTTTGCCCTTCAGGCTTGACTAGCGCTGGACCTGATCATGATGATCACCATTCGCCCCGCGAGCAGAACTCTGATCATGACGATCCCCCTATGCCTCACATAGACCATGCCAAACATCAAACACGGTTAACGCGGTCTGAAATACCTCCCCTGGTGGACTTGGATAACTCAGCCGATCAACAGATCATACCTAGCCAAGGACCCTTGGCCCACGGATTCCCAGCTCCCTCCATGGATCCATCTCGGCCCGGTACAGCTCTACATGACCTCCTTGGCCTAGTCATCCCAGCCAAGTCGCTAGCTGATAATCTTGGCCAACCACTTGGTCCATCTCCTTCACCGCCCGACCCACTTCTTTGACTGCCTAGTCCACTCGTCGCGATACCAGCAATACCTAGTCCACCCACACCACCACCAGTACCCTCAGACAGTAACCCCTTGCTGTCATCCACAGTTCGGGCACCATCCACCATGCCCCCTACTTCCCCCGTGCCATCTTGCCCTTCACCATTATCCCCCAATCTGCCTCTTGCGTCTACCCTTTCCGATGCTGCGATGAAATCAATTCTTGAGGAACAAGGAGTTCCTATGTCATCTTCGAGGCAATCAGCATTGCAAGCCCAGTATGGTCTCTTGATTGCCCGCCAACAGAAGCAAACGGCTCCAGCCAAGAGGAAAGGTCGAGCATCAGATTCTGAGAACAATAGCCCCCACTCCAACGGCAGCAACTCATCCAGTCGCGCGGCCACCGCCAAACCACCAAGAAAAAAAAAAGAAGCCTGAATCTTCTCTGATGTCTGCTGATGTTGATCAAAGAGTCTCTAGAGACCCTTCAACATTGCCCGCTCAACACCGCAATTTCTTGATCAAGAAGCGGAGACGAATTGTGGATAACTCACCGGATGACGATTCCAACCGCGAATTTCGCATTCCTAGCCCACTCCCCAACACCACTAACCAATAAAATGACACTCCTCAACCCGACACTCTTAATCGCACGATCAGAACTGTACACAATGGAATTCCTTATTGCACAAGCACTCCGAACTCAGATCAGCCCACTGAAAGAGCTGCCTCGGGCTCACGTCCCTCACGACCCACTAACCTGTGATTTTCTTCATGGAGAGAGGATGTGGAAGAAAGCCCTCCTCAATTCAGACAAGACGATACTGAATCACCTGATCCTCCTCAATTCAGACAAGAAGATACTGAATCAACTGGTCTGCCTCAATTCAGACAAGACAATACTGAATCACCTGATCATCAATTGCTGGATTTGACATCCAAACAGCTTGTGGATGCTCTTCACTCGTGTGGGGCCGAAGTCTTGGTTGCATCTTCAAAAATTGTGACGGCAGTTCAGACCATTGCGGAAGAAGTGAGAGACATCAAAGAATCAATCCACCATGTTGTGTCGAGACCCAGCGGCAGGGATAAACGGATTCGCCGCTCAACCAAACAACAAACACCTGTACAATCAGGGAGACTTAGTGTAAGTAATCAGTACGCTCAATTCCACTATTTATGTTGTTTCTTATGGTGCCCCATTTCACAGGCCTTGATACGCTTGCACGTGCAGACCCTATTTGGCTCGTGCATGGAAACTGGTCAGCTCCCCCCCCCTGCCACTCTAGCCCAAAAACTCAACTGGAAATTCAAAGCTCGAGGCAAGAAACCTGCCAGATCAGACTCATCGAGTGATTCATCGTCGGAAGCATCAAGTAGTCTCGGCACAGATGTAAGCGACATCGGATCAGATAGCGACGTGGACCCATCCTTCCCATACGGGCCTGAAGGTCCTGGGCACAAACACGCAACCCATGAAACTCTAGTCATCATTTGGCGCGGCATGCGTAAGTGTGGCGTACGATCCTTCCGACCGGATCTTACCAAACCAATGTCGGCTGGCAAAAATAAAGATTTATGGTCACTGGCTATCAGATTGTTCATCAAACTTGTTTGGTGCCGCGAATATGATGAAATCAATGTTGCAACTACTTCCATCCCGGACATTCGCAACTAGGTTTCACTACCTATGTCGAAGGCAGATTGAGAAGAAAGTGTGTTATTTCATTCCATTGTCATGAGCCTCTCAGGTAATTGCTCACTACTTACCCTTGCGTGTACAGATACCGCCAAGATAATGGTTGGTCAACTGAGCAGCAAGAAGCTCACGCTCAAAGACTTCGCCAAGTGACTCGCTTGACCGACGTAAGTTCTGATGTCAACTACTACCTTTGGCTGGTGTGCTGATTTTACTTGATATGTTGATGTAGCTCAAGAAAAAGCAAGTGGCCTTCTTGGTAAAGAAACCTGCCCTGTTGGAGCTCGCAGGGATAGTGGAAGAGTGCTGCAGTGGTGATGAAACAATGTCTGAAGAATCCACGGATAGCGATTTGTCTTCAGAAAGCCAACTCATGGATCTCAGTGATGAACCCCGAGGTCGCCGCAAGCAAAAATCAAAGAAAAAAATTTGCAATACTTTGGCTGCCTTGGCGGCATCCTTGCATGGACGCAATCATGGAGCAAATTGACTGGCTCATGAATGAAGGTTCCACTAATACCTGCAAGAAAGCATGTCGCCCCAATCGTCAAAGAATACACATCAAAACTCCAACCAACAGCCAGGCCGAACCCGCAAGACAATTGCCGGGCAATTGCTACAATCCCAAGTGGATAGGCATCCTTGAGGCATGTGATGTCAAGTCCCTTAAATGCAAGGGCCCGGTTGATCTCACAACTTACTTGCAAATGTTGGAGCAAATGTAGAGCTAAAGAAAAAGATATCAAAAAAAAACTTACCTTCACCCTCTCAATCCCCACTCACTCCATGTTCATTTAAAAAAACTATGTCCAATTGTATTTTCATTTTTTATTTCCTTAATGGTAATGAAAAAAAAAAAAAAAAATAGAAAACTAAAATATACCAAACATATACCTGGTTGGTATATTTTTGTGCCCGCATAGTGTTCTTGATATGACATTTCTTGAGTAGGAGTTTGCCTGAGTTCTTGTATTCGGCAGGGAGGTTGATGATGCACCACATGGCAATTACGGTATCTAATAGTGCGGAAGGTTTTGTTTTGGTGTTGTCAATGAGGGCGCAGAGTTGGCAAGTGTTGTACGAGAGAGTGGCTAGGGTAGCTTCTAGGTCACTGGAGTTGAGGACGGTGGTGAAGATGCGGTTGAGGTAGGTGGCCTGGTTTTGGATGGTTTTGGGTTGGTAGTGTTCCTCCAGAATTCAGAGGGACTTCCTTTGGCTTCGAGGTCAAACTGGTTGGCGATTTTGGTATTGCAGTTGATCTTCAGGATGGCCAAAGCATCATCATAGCGGTTTCGGTCAAGCTTATCGGCTAGGGAGGCTTCCTTGGTGGTTTCCTCTTTGAGGACGAGTCGGAGGAGGTGTTTGAGTTGGAGGATGGAGGAAATCTTGGATTTCCAGTCGAGATAGTTGGCCCCGGTGAGCTTGTTCTTCTTGCCAAGATCAACGGAGAATTCAACCATGGTGATCCGAGGCTGTGTGACGGTGTATTAGAGTTAAGGTGGGGAGAGTGGGAAAGGTATAAGGTTAAGCTTTGGTGAAAGTAGAGTTCACCAGTCTCATAATCTATTGGAATAGAAACTTTAAGGACAGCCGATGTTGCTGCTGTCAGTAAAGGACACTAGGGCTCGGTGGGGCAAGGGAGGGGCAGATCTTTAGGGACAGCCGATGTTGCTGCTGTCAGTAAAGGACACTAGGGCTTGGTGGGGCAAGGGAGGGGCAGACCTAGGAGAGTAATGCAGAAACAGGATGATGGATTGCATGAGCACAAGAGAAGAAAAGGAGATTGGAGTAGAATAATGAGAAGGGAAGAAGAGATAAAGACCTTTAGGGACACTAGACAATGTTGCTGCTGTCAGTAAAGGACGTGAGGGCTTGGTGGGGCAAGGGAGGGGCAGACCTAGGAGAGTAACGCAGAAACAGGATGAAGAAGAAATGAAACGGGAAACAACGGATGGGCTGATAAAGGTGGGAAATACAACGGATGTCACAGGTGTCATGTCACGAACTGTCACTGAGATTCTCATTATTCCCACAAAATCAGAACTGTGGTTGTTTTGGTATCAGTTCAGGTTTGCATTCTTCAAGTTTTCCACTTGAGTTGAACATAAAATCACATACACATCAAGCAACACTTGTTGTGAGATTGTTGGTGACTTCAAACTGAATTTAAGTTGAACATGCAGTTTGAATGTGCATACCTCCAAACACGGTTCAAACCAAGAGAGGGTAATGAGTTATGCAATGGCACCCGCCAACGGGTGCCATGAAATCTCCCCTGGTGAATGGATCCAGGTATGTTTGATGGCAACTTTCAGCCTCATTGTGTTTCCCACCCACATGACCTTGATGGTACAACTGGTATACATGAAGACGGACTCGGTCAGCCTTACAGAAACCAGCCTGGTCAGACCTCATACCCAGAGAACAGAAACAACCAGAAATTGGCCGGCTCCGGGTTTTCCAATGGCCAAGACCACTTGGATCCATCCATTACACCCCATGTCAGTACTGCTCCGAGCGTCCCACCCAGGAACCTTGACACATTGAACTACCAACCAGATCCACGTCATGGCAGCCACCATGGGACCATGAGAATAACAAGAAAAGACCATGCCCTCAGGCCTGCACCGTACACTTATCCTGGACGCCAAACCGCTTCAACCAAGCTCAATCAGCAGTCAAACTCCACTGGGGATGTCTCTGAGTGCATGCAACGCATTGGCTCATACCTGTTGTCCGATGTCTCCACCACTTCAAACATCTTGATTTGGCCATATACTTTGGCTTGCATCCAAGAAAAAGTCAAGGCCATTATTCAAAATGACAGAGACCCAAAAGAGATGCTCCGCTTGGCCCAACCTTTATTTCAAGTACGTACTGACACATATATCCCTGTTTAAGCATAAATGACCCATATTTACCCTTACCAGATACCAGAGCATGAGCAATGGCCCGCAGCCGTTCATATCCATTCAGTCACCAAACCTCTGGTCGCAAAAAGACACTGCGGAATTTTCCAACAGTCAAGGCCTCAAGAACTTTGTACGCAGCCACTTGCAACAAATATTACTTCGCCCAGATCTCAACATTTTTGGCCGCCAAAACTCCCGCACCCCTTCATCAGCCACATCACCCTTGACGCTAATCAAGGTACGTGATGATAATATGCAGCTGGGTCAATAAGCTCACCCAGTCTTGTCTGATTGATGTGTAGGAAATTGTTGAGGCCCAGGGCAAAGACTTTCACAAGACCCACTGCCCTTTGAGCTGGCAAGAAGATCTTGATGCAATTGACAACTTTGATATCCTCATTAGTACCTGTTGAGGCAGGGAGTTTTTGAGCAAAGAGAGACAAAAAAGAAAAGGAACAGTGCGCGCACGAGGAGACACACTGGAAAGGCTCTTAGGTGCGGATAAGGAAGGAGAAGAACCAATATTTTATTTTCTATGCAATCTGGCAAGTTTAAATAGACTGCATACAACTGTGAACTTGTGGTTATGATAATGAATGAAAGGAATAATGAATGGAGATTTCACGTCTAATAAATAATGAAAGGAATTCTAATTGAGGAGACTAATCTATGTATACTATAAGGGCTTAGATGACTACTAATCAAGGCTCTGTGGCTACAATGACTGTGACATGTAAGTACTACCATGATAACTAAGATATGCTCAATAATATGATTCCAAGCACTAATAAAGAGTGATAGAGAAATAAAGAATTGAGGAATGTTTTTGGGATGAGTAGAGAAGTGAACAGTATTTCAACAGTACCACATTGAAGGCGGAAAAAAACGTCTTTTCCAGAATCATCAAGACGGGTTTGGGTGAAGATGAGGCTTCCCCGTTGCTCCATGATCTAATTGGATTGGTCTACAGTCAAATGCACCCTTGCTTTTGACATTCAACAACCAAAAACATCGATCGCAGTACCCTGATCAACAAAGCTGCCAAGGCTCAATTGGCCTATTTGAGGTTGATGATCTTCCGCAACCAACTCCAGCAAACCAAGAACGAAAATAAGGACACCTCCACCTTTTGGAATAAAATCAACCAGGACCTCCTGCACCGCTGCTCAAAGCCTGCACTTTACAAGCTTGCCTTTTTCAACTTGGTCACCAACCAAGAGAAGGCACTCTGGGATGGCCAAAGAAATTCTGACAGCGTAACCAAAGCAGAAGTTTCTCTCCCCACCAACAGCAAGGTCAACACCAAGATGGAAGCAGTTTTGAATGCTCCCAACAAACATGACATCCACACCGGTGAAGCAGCCACCCGATGAGCTAATTATGTTATCTACTTTGAATACTGCTTATGATCACATCACTCTAACTCATCCTTAGCCTTTAGACTCTATTTTATTATTTATTTCTTCTATCAACTTTGACCAATGTGTTGGGACACATTGGTCAAAGGCATTTTGCCTCTTTTCTATTGATTTTTCTTGCTTTTCATGGCTCTCTGCTTGATTTCCATTGCTCTCAATACACAAAGATGAATTCTTGGTCATTGCATCACTCTCACACTCAGCCTCAACCTCTATCTTCTACTTGATTGATATTATCAACTTTGACTGATGTGTTAGGACACATTGGTCAAAGTGTTTCTCATTAACACTTGTTTTCTATTGATTGTTCTTGCGCTTCTTGCCTCTCCCCTCTATTACTATTGCTCTCAATACATGAAGACAGCTTCTTGATAGAAATACTCTATTAATTATGATACAAAACAAGTCGCAAATACAAATGCAGACTGATGGAATTATAAGCAAAGATACACATAGTGTGTGCCAAAACATTTGACAAGAGTTCCGCCAGACATTTATTTCATCTTTCAAAGGCGGAACAGTTGAACCAAAGGGTGTCATCCAAACATGTGGAAAGTGGAATCCAAACGTTCCAAAGGGTGTCATCGAAACATGTGGAAAGTGGAATCCAAACGTTTGGCCAACCATTTGAGCCAAGTATTGAACAGGGCCAACCAGGCTTGGTTGGACCAAACATATCAGATCAGTTTTTATTATGAATTTGGGGCTTGGGTGCAAGTGTTGGTCAAACCGCTGGGTAACATTGCCTGGAGGTTTTCTGTGGCAACCCAGCTGCTGACGTTGAGCTGTATTCAATTGCCAAATGTTTCCATCTTGGTGTGAAAACCAAATCAAAACGTTGGGCTGCGTTGGTGGTGTATGTTCAAGTAGATCTCCTGCCATTAGGACTACAAAAGCCAGAGTAGAGGTGCTTTGTGATTGTTCCTGTGTCTAGACATCATTCCACACGTACCTTTTGGACATCAATACTCTTCTTAGCAATCAACCAAGCAATTGACCATGAGCTCTTTTACTTGCACTCCCTTGCCTATTTTGCAAGACAAGATAGGATGGATCATCACCAAGGTACTTGTGTTTCTATGTGTCTTCATATTTCTGCAAGTCTGAGTGGCCTGAAAAAACTAATCATTCTAATGGCCACTTATAATAAATTATTAGGGACATACAGTCATCATACACACAAAATATTATTTGTATGTCCCACTGGATTCAGAACTGGGAATGCCAGTTGACAATCTTCATACTTGCTCATGGGAGCAAGTCACATGCACTCGCCCAATCATCAACTCCGTGGTGTTTGGTGTAACATTGTTTGACAATTTCATGGAGATAGTGGCCGCCTCATCCAAGAGCTTGGTGAATCACCTTGGCTCAATCATCTTGGCATCAAGAAAACATCAGAGCTACCTACTTTACTGGGAAGGGTCCATACCTGGTAATCCAGTTGAAGGAGTTGGAAGTGATTATACCTGATACAATGCAGAATCTTTCCAGTTTTGGCTCAAGAGTGCAACTAAGATGGGGTTCCAAGATGTGGTACTGCAAATTGACATGAGGAACCCCAATGTCAAGTTTTATGGGCGCTCATAGACAATCAAAAGTTGGTCTAGTTTGATCAACTTGTACATTTGTTGGGATTAACCAATGACTCTTTCAACACTGGTCCACTAATTTACGGGGGTATAGAATATTACAAGTTATATTTTGCAAGGCTTAAGCCCTGCAAATGCAATGCCTAGTAATATTCATTGTACATGGTGCTAACCATGAATTTTACAGGGCTTTTCTTGCTCCCCTAGCCTTGTAAAAGGAATCCTTGCAAAAAAAACACTGTAAAAACAGCCAACAGAACTATGCACTCCAATTTTACCAAGCATTTTTTGCATTGCATGAGCCTTGCAAAGAAAAAGCAAAGTAAAACTAGCATAGGGTCACAGGGAAGCAAAAGAGCAAGGCTTGAAGCCAACATGGGGGCTTGATAGCGGCACACCCAAAGGGCGTGCGCACGCCCCCCCAAACGCCTAAAAAAAAGGCGTGCGGGGGCTGCACGCCTTCCCATACAGGCGTGCAAACCCCCGCATGCCGCACGCCGTCCGCACGCTTACAAATGGCGTGAGGACAGCCGGCTCGGCGTGCGGCCCCACCGGACAGGCGTGCTGGCCATGCACGCCTGTCTGGAGGGGTGCAGGCCTTGCACGCCCTCCGGACAGGCGTGCACGGCCGGCACGCCTGTCCGGCCAGGCTCACGTAAGCCTCTTGAATCGAGAGGCTTACGTGAGCCCCTTGGTACCCTTATAAGGGTACTACTCGGTACCCTTATAAGGGTACCAAACGGTACCCTTATAAGGGTACCGAGTGGTACCCTTTTAAGGGTACCAAACGGTACCCTTATAAGGGTACCAAGTGGTACCCTTTTAAGGGTACCAAACGGTACCCTTATAAGGGTACCAAGTGGTACCCTTTTAAGGGTACCAAACGGTACCCTTATAAGGGTACCGAGTGGTACCCTTTTAAGGGTACCAAACGGTACCCTTATAAGGGTACCGAGTGGTACCCTTTTAAGGGTACCAAACGGTACCCTTATAAGGGTACCAAGTGGTACCCTTTTAAGGGTACCAAACGGTACCCTTATAAGGGTACCGAGTGGTACCCTTTTAAGGGTACCAAACGGTACCCTTATAAGGGTACCAAGTGGTACCGTTTTTAGGGTACCAAACGGTACCCTTATAAGGGTACCGAGTGGTACCCTTATAAGGGTACCAAGTGGTACCCTTTTAAGGGTACCGTAAGGGTACCGAGTGGTACCCTTATAAGGGTACCGAGTGGTACCCTTATAAGGGTACCGAGTGGTACCCTTATAAGGGTACCAAACGGTACCCTTATAAGGGTACCGAGTGGTACCCTTATAAGGGTACCGAGTGGTACCCTTATAAGGGTACCGAGTGGTACCCTCATAAGGGTACCGTTTGGTACCCTTATAAGGGTACCACTCGGTACCCTTATAAGGGTACCACTCGGTACCCTTATAAGGGTACCACTCGGTACCCTTATAAGGGTACCACTCGGTACCCTTATAAGGGTACCACTCGGTACCCTTATAAGGGTACCACTCGGTACCCTTATAAGGGTACCACTTGGTACCCTTATAAGGGTACCGTTTGGTACCCTTATAAGGCCACCAAGGGGCTCACGTAAGCCTCTCAATTTGAGAGGCTTACGTGAGCCTGGCTGGACAGGCGTGCATGGCCAGCACGCCCTCCGGACAGGCGTGCATGGCCAGCACGCCTGTCCGGCGGAGCCGCACGCCGAGCCGGCCGTCCTCACGCCATTTGTAGGCGTGCGGACGGCGTGTGGCATGCGGGGGAGGGCGTGCGGGGGTTTGCACGCCTGTATTGGAAGGCGTGCAGCCCCTGCACGGCTTTTATTTTTTAGGCGTTTGGGGGGGCGTGCGCACGCCCTTTGGGCGTGCCGCTATCAAGCCCCGCCAACATTCTATAGCCTTGCAAAAAATCCCCCTCTGAAATTTCCAGATATCTGGATGAGTTCATGAAAATTACAAGCCATGTCCCAATTTTATCCAGAATAATCTCATCCCATAGAGATCAATCAAACCACCCAAATATTTTGCTGCATTTGTACCCACCACCTGCAGCCTCTGGTAGCCGCTGATGGGGATTCAAATGATACACACCTTTCAGATGACCTCCATGACCTGTCATTGGGGTGCTAACTCCTCAATTGGCCGGTCATTGGAGTTTTACCACCCCAATGACCGGCCATGGAGGTGTGTGAACCTCCATGGCTGGTCATTGAGGTGTACACACCTCCATGGGTCATTGAGGTTTACACACCTCCATGACCAGTCATCAAGGTGTACACACCTCCGTGACCAGTCATCAAAGTGTACGCACCTTCATGACTAGTCATTGAGGTGTTGACACCTCAATGACCGGTCATGGAGGTGTCAACACCTTGATGACCGGTCATGGAGGTGTCAACACCTCGATTCTTGAGGCAATCAGACTGGAGCAGCGTAACACAAGGTGGAGTGTCAGTGGAAGGATCGATTGCATAAACAGAAAGAGGTGAAAGAGAACAAAACAGAGAAAAAGAAAGAAAAAGGAAAATGATAATGGACATACCTGGAGCAGCGTAACACAAGGTGGAGTGTCAGTGGAAGGATGAGGAAAAAGCCTTCCACGTACGCTGCTCCAGTCACTAAATACACTGGTGAATGTGTGACATGTGAACTAAGGTGTGACAGCAGACTGAGAAAAAGAAACACAACGGAGACTAATCCAACATTGATGACCGGTCATGGAGGTGTCAACACCTCGATGACCGGTCATTGAGGTGTCGACATTCCAATGACCGGTCATGGAGGTGTTGACACCTCGATGACCATGACCGTTCATGGAGGTGTCAACACCTTGATGACCAGTCATTGAAGTTTTCATGACACCTCCATGACCAGTAATCAAGGTGTTGACACCTTGATGACCGGTCATCAAGATGTCGCCACCTTGATGACCGGTCATCAAGGCGTCAACACCTTGATTACTGGTCATGGAGGTGTCATGAACACTTCAATGACTGGTCATCAAGATGTTGACACCTCCATGACCGGTCATGGAGGTGTGTACACTTCAATGACTGGTCATGGAGGTGTCAACACCTCAATGACCATGACAGGTCATGGCCAAGGTCTTGACACTCAATGACTGGTCATCAAGGTGTTGACACCTTGATGACCGGTCATCAAGGTGTTGATGCCTCCATGACCGGTCATCAAGGTGTCAACACCTCAATTGACCGTGACCAGTCATGGAGGTGCCAACACCTCGATGACCATGACCGGTCATGGAGGTCTTGACACCCCAATGACCAGTCATCAAGGCATCAACATCTCAATGACCCTGAACAGTCATCAAGGTGTCAACAACTCAATGACCCTGACTGGTCATGTTCAACACTCCGATGATTGGTCATCTAAGTGTAATTGACACATCTGACCAGCTGCGGGGGTGTCAACACCTCAATGACCAGTCATCTCCAGTCATGGAGGTGTTGACACCTTGATGACTGGCTCAATGACCGGTCATGGAGGTGTTGACACACCAATGACCTTGGGTCATCAAGGTGGTGACACCTCCATGACCTGTACATCCTTGATCCCTTAGAGGCTGCTGGTGGGGGTTACCAAGAAATAGCGTGTAAGCATGTAGCTTTGTATGTTTTGAAAATTCTGCAACCAAGCTATGGAAAATTCAGAACCACAAGCCAAGCACAATCATTTTACATGTATCTTTGAATGCATTGCATTGGCTTGTAATGCCAGAGCCCTGTATTTTTAGTTACATGCCAGCTGGAACAGAATATTGCGGGGTAGTGTGACATGGTGTCCAAATACAGCAGTGTAAATTTCTGTTCCAGGACTGCATGGGGAAAAAGAACATGCATTTTTTGCAAGGCTTTCATTTACAAGGCTACCTTTGCAAGAGAAGCCCTGTAAAATTGCCATTCCTGACCCATGTCAGTAATTTTGCGAGGCATCCACTTTTCAAGGCTTATGACTTGTAAATTTCTCCTACCCCCTACTTTACTAGTAACAGTAGCATAACACCAAGTAGCGTGTTTTTTCTTCTTTACTGCTACCACTGCGGCCACTAACCGTAATTTTACAGCACTACTTTATCTGGACTTGATTTTCATTTTTTTTCTTGTTTCCTTTACGCTAACTGAGCACCAGATTTTATTTTTTTTTCATTCTGTTACATTACTGACTGACAGGAGGAAAAAATATTGCTACTTGGAGAGCATAAAACAGCAGAAAATGTGACTTTTCTGGGAATCACTCTGAAGCCTTCTTGGATTATTTGCATTCCCCACTCAGTGGGACCTCTTCTCAAAGCCACACAATACTCCTACATGCCATGGATGATTTTATTTGAAATATATGGTTGGATAAAGCAAGATAATGCCAGATAACGCTGGATGATGCATTGAAAATACATTACCTTTTTTTCTGGCGGGCAATTTATTCCCCAACAATATTACACTACAGCTGTGGGCAGCAAATGGTCCGTTACGGGTAATGGTAACGCAGCGGCTTCTCAACCTGAGCAATTACGTTACTGAACTTGCCTGGAATATAACGCAACGTAACGTAGCGGACCAGTGTTGACTCTTTGCAGCATGTTTTGACAATGCTAACAACAGTCACAAAAAAGCAGGCAATCAAGAGAAGACAAAAAGGCCTGAATGATTTTTCAGGAGACAAACTAGAGAAAAATGGCCATTCCATCATACAACAAGCATAGCCAAGATTGTTGGAATAATCCTCCTTTGTCCATTAGCTCTGCAAAGAGATTAAACCCTAGTGAGTTTTAAACTCATAAAAGCCTAAACTGAATAAAATACTTATTCAGTTTTTGCCTCACAGCCATCAGCAATCATCATGACACAAAGAGATCAAAGCCTACACAGCCAAACCACTTGATCACAAACCACTCCAAAAAACAAAGAAGCAAGACCCAGAACAAATTGTAAGTACAATTCTTCCTAGATATATGATCAGATACATTAAACTGATCATTATCCTATTTCTTTATACAGATCATTTGATCCGTTTAGCCATCAATTGAACCTTACCATTTTTAACAACTATCACAACAACACAAGCAATAACTTGTAAGTACAGGTTATGCTCCTCATCAATCTAAGGGCCTGTACCATAGCTTTCCGGGTTTTTGAGCCCCGGAATCCGTGAGACCAAAATTTCCGAAAATGTTGGAGACAGATTTTCCACAGATTGTCCTGTGTGAAAACCCTGGATTTTCTCACAAGCGTACCACAAAACCAGCAGTTTTTCCAAACCATCCCCACCAAAGAAATCACAACCATTTTTTGCCTTGATTTGAGTGTTTTAATGCAAGCAGAGCTGCTCCATGAAGTTTTTTTGAGCATAGATGTGAACAAACAAACAAACAAAACATGCAAGCAGGGTAACTCCGAGAATTTGTTTTGAGCATAGACGTAAACAAACAAACAAAACAAAGCATGAAGATACTAGTGTTTAAGTTTATTCGCAGTCTCTTCAAGCCAAGCCTTACAAACTGTTGGGTTGGTGGTAGACGCAAGCGATACAAGTACTTCAGCATTAGATTCAGATTCAAGAACTTTGACAAAGCGAATGTAATCTTGGGTAGCAATCTCCTTTAGGAACATAGAAGAAAGCAATGAAAGAGCTTGTTTTCTGATTGTAAGTTGCTTCGGAGTTGCAGGGGAAGGCTCTTCCTTCACCTTAACTTCAGCGGATGCCTGAACGGGGCCGGTCTCACGGAGAGCTCCAACAATCAAACCAACACCACTCTTGAAGGCTTTGTACTTTGATTCACAGACTCGCTTGGCAGGGGCAGGTGTTGGTTTTGCGCGTGGAACGACTTTGACACCATCGTTTTCAGAAGAGGAGTTGTCTCCCTTCATCTTGAGATTGGTGGGGAGTTTTTGTTTGATCGCATTGCTGGAAACGCCAGGTGTGCCGGGGCCAGCCTTTTCCTCAATATCACCTTCATCGTGAGCGGGAATTGCACCGGGAAGGAGAGCGTTTTTGCCAGTGGCATAGGTACCGGTGAAGAGCGAATGCGCAAGATTGTACCATCAAATGGGATTAGCGCAAAGCGTTGCAATCTTGCGCTTTGGATGAGCCTAAAAAAACAATGGTAAGCAAATCAACAAGTGTTGAAGTATAATGTGAATCTACTTGCCTTTATCAATTTGTCCCATATGTCCTCATCAGCAGTGACCATCCCAGTGTTTGGATCCCAACCAAAGCCGGATTGCTTCAAGAGGAACAACATATTGATGTAGATCTTGCGTATTGCTCCCTTCTGGTTTTTGAGCTGTTTGCGTTCGAACTTGATGCCAAATTGCTTGATCATTTTCTTGACAACGCATGTCCATCCTTTGGCTTTCAAATTCCCATTGGCGGTCCCTTTTCCTAGCAAGATTTGGTCAATGATGAATGTGAGAAGAGCTTCTTTTTGGTTGTTGGTCCATATATGGTTTGGCTTCTTTTCTTTTTCCGCTTTTATTTCTTTTTCTTCATCGGAATCAACAACTTTTTGAGTAGCTTGCTTATTGGAAGCAGGCTTTGTTTGACTCGCTGGAGGTTTAGGGTTGCTCATGGTTGTATATAGTAGATTTGATGGAAAAGAAGTGATGTAGATGCATGTGCTATGCTATGAAATCCTGGCCTGGAAAAACGGGTCGGACCTATTTTTCCAAAACAAGGAAAAGGGGCAACTTTCCGAGGTTCTGTTGTGTGCACTTTTTGGTATATGGTACGTGGGATTTTGGAATCCCAGGATTGCTCACAAAAAATTGAAATTGGAGCAAAATCCTGGGATATTGCATGCTATGGTACAGGCCCTAAACAAGAGACCATGTTCTAATGAACATGAATTCCTTTTGCTTTATACAGTTCAATCAATTCTATAACAAATCATCATTCAGCTTCTCAGAGAACTCACGTTGTTAATACTGAACAACGAGAAGCAACTTCTTTATCATTGTAAGAAGATTAAATAAAACTATCTTTATTTTATTCAGCTACTAATACTCCTTCTTATTATATTTGCTACAGTTTACCATCTTTATTTCATCAAATCAATTAAGATATTAACATCATCAAACTTTTCAGCCACTTCTTACAGCTATCTATTATCCTCTTTCCTATCATCCTCATCTCTGTTTATCATTATCAATCAGATGCAACTGTAACTGCCTTTAGGTAATTTTCATTCTTATTCTTATCACCATAACACTGTTAACTAGTTGTCTGATTAAAAGAAACATACATCTTTAGTTCTTGCATTTCTTCAGACATGAGTACCTTTTTATGTGTAGTATTTTAGTTTAAACCAAATCCAACTTGGCTTCAATCATGTTTTTTTAGGAGACAAACTAGAGAAAAATGACCATTTCATAAAAAAAGCATAGCCAACATGAGTACTTTTTTATGTGTAGTATTCTACTTTAAACCAAATCCAACTCGGCTTCAATCATGCGTTTGTTTTTTGGAGCATACCAATGTAGACCGCCATCCTGTCACAAAGCATCTGTGCGGGACCCTTGGCAAACTTCAATTTACATAAGCAATGTGGTGATATGCGGCAGAAGTAGCTCCAATAGGTGATTTTTTTGTGTTCAAGAAGGAGTCAAGTGTGATGATCATCTACTGCTATGTGGCAAGTTGACAGGAACTCCTTGAGCCTGCCTAAGTGCTTGACTCCAAGAACAGGGAGTAGATCAAGTGGCTTTTAGAGATCAAAGTCAAAAGGTGTGTGTGTCAGCCTTAGAGACAACAATGTTGCCCAAAAAGCTTCAACAATGTTCTCTTCTTATTCTTCTCTTCAATACAAGCATTTTCATATGATAATATCCACACTTTGTTGTGTATAAGTGTGAAGTAATATAAGAGTGAAGTAATTAACCAGGAAGTTCACACAACACCTAATCATTTTCTAAGTTCAACCTCATAATGCATATCCATTTTGATAAACATGGTTCATCACTTTCAGAGTTGGGCAGATGAAAATTTTCATCATCACTCATCAACCAACTTAGAAGAAAAACAGAACAACTGGACAAACACTCCTCACTACTCAGCATCCAAGGTCCCATCATTTCCCCTCGTCGTATTGTCGTGGTCATCTGGTGTCATCTGTCTGACTAGTAAGCAGCTTTGCCAACTTCTCTTTTCTTCAAGTTCCTCTTGAGCTTGATCTTTCCACCCCTTCTTCTTCTTCACTCTCTTTCTCTCCATCTCAAAGAGGCACCATCATCACTTATCCTTAAAGGATCAATCATCTTCATCTTAGTCTTGTGGTACTTCACACCCACACAGGTTTCCTTATAAGTATCCTTTGCCTTTGGCATAAAAAATAAGGCAGTCCCTGACTGTACCTTCTCCTGTTTCTCAGGTTGAAGAGACTGTGGCTCTGCCCGGTTCTGTTACTCTTGCTCTCTTTGAGATTGAGCTCATTACCAGTCTTTTCAGACTCATCTTTCTTTTTCTTAAGCCCTCCCCTTTTGTCCTCATCTTCCCTTGAAATATATATTTGTGCCCCCCATATCTTGTGCCCTGTTGTCACAAAAGAGACCCAGGCTCACAGTGTGTTGCAACGTGCATGCTTAGAGCAGCTTCAGCGTGGGAGTCAAACCGGGTTGCCATCCAACTTTTAGCAACCCAAACCCCAAAAAAGCAAGCCACCGCAGCTGCTATCTGAGTTGCTAGGGCCCTTGGTTGCTTCCTCCGGAGGGAGCCAGTTTCCTCATCTGGAAACCCTCTCCCTCCCGCCATCCCATGAAACATCTGTGAAACACCTCCCATCCACCCCCCAAAAATCATACTTCAACATCACTACACCACCACACCTTTCAAAAAATGGCTGTCAATACATCTTCCCCAGCAATCTTGGATCCCTTGATTGAAGACAACAATCAGCAAGAAGATGAAGTCAAAGGTAATTCTTTTTTCCCTGATCACATTCATCACTCCTTGAAGATGTTCTGATGTGTCTCTGTTTTTGTAGAGGAACAAACACCTACCAGCAAGAAAAAGAGGAACATGGAGCCCAAAGGCACTTGAAAAAGAAAATAAAGCAATGATGAGGATCTCCAGTTATGCCAGATTTGGCTTGACATAACCCAGGATCCAATCATTGTGAAGAATCAAACAGGCAATAAATTTTGGAATCACATCACCAAGAAGTACATGCTTGCAATTCCAAATCCTTTGCAAACCCCTGTGGGACTCAAGAGCCGCTGGTGTGCCCTTCAAGCGGCCATCAATAAATTCTCAGCATGTGTGAAGCAGATCAAGAACCAGAACCAAAGCGGTGCAACCAATGAAGACAAGTTAACATACGTGCTTTGCCTTTATGCCAAGACCCACAAGACAGCATTTGCGCATATTGCCTGCTACAACATTCTGGTCAATGTGCCCAAATGGAAAGAGGAAATTTCAAACCTCCAGATTAAATAAGCCTCTCAAAAGAGAAAGCCTCAAGACAGTGTATCTAACGACCTTCCTGGTTTGGTGGCAAACACGTCCATTGCTGATTCATCAGAACCCCCTAGCAATGTTTTCTCTTCAAATGAAAACTCAAGTGGACAACTCGAACATCTGAGTGGCCACAAGAAGGCCAAGGCTGACCAGCAACAGACCAATGTGTGACAGAGATCTCTAGCCAAATCCCAGCAGGAAATGGTCAAGCAAACAAAATCACAAAACAAATTGCTTGCGGCTCAAACAAAATTTATGAATTCTGTTGCCAAAGACTTGCAATTGATGGTTGAGGACTCTTTCATGAGTAAGACCTATTCCCACCTGGACGAGCAAAACCAAAGGTACTATGAGTTCAAAAAAAAAATTACTTTGAGCAATATGGGATCAAATAGTTGCTTCTTCTATTTTATTTTCCCCTGCCATCTGTCACTCGTTCTGCCAAGTTGCTCTTTCAAGTTAACTCAAGTCGCTCATTCAATCAACTCATTTGGACTTGTCAATTTGTGCCTTCCATTTCTTTCAATTTTTTTCACTTTGATTGATGAAATAAAAACTCTTGTCACATAAATGATCATATCTACATTTGAGAGAGTGAGAGGGAGTATAAGAAAAACAAGCAAAATTGACAAAAGAAATGAGATCTGATTTCAAGAGACCTTGCATTCATTTTCACTAAGTCCTTTAATGAGAGCCCAAAGATGGCTCACTAGGTTGTTGCAAAGCTGGATATGCATGTTGGAGTTGTTGATCCTCTGAAAGTTGGAAACAAACTGACTGAAACTAGCTGATTGAGATGTGTCTGGACCGGTGACAGTTGCAGAGGTGGATAATCTGTTGTAAAAATAATTGGTATTCATTCCCCACTTGTTTTTGATTATCATGTTGTGTAAGATAACACAACACCTCATTATTCTTTGAAGGTTGCTGTGATGCCAACCCCATGCCAGACAAGATACAATAGCAAATTGTGCTTGGAGAACTCCAAAGGATCTCTCAACATCTTTGCGAGCTGCCTCCTGAATCTTTGAAAAGTGCTAGTAATAAACACATGGTCAGAAACGTTGGTAGTGATGAGACAGACAAGTAAATCACCTTCTTGTCAAGTCCTTGGGGCTCGGAAATAGTTTTTACCAATGTTGACCAATCTGGATATATTCTGTCCGCCAAGTAGTACCCCTGATTGTATTCATTTCCATTGATTGTGTATTTACAAGTTGGAGCAACTCCATTTGAGATTTTTGAAAATAAAGGGAATGATTGAGAACAGTGATGTTGTTGTGGGACCCAGAAAGACCAAAAAATGAGTGCCATATCCACAGGTCATGGGAGGCAACTGCTTTGAGTACAATAGTCATTGTCTGAAGAGCAAATTATATTAGTGTAGATCTTAAAAATAAGAAATAAAAGGATTTATGATAAACACCTTTTCTTTTCCAGTAAATTGGCCTGCCCATGCAGTTGGGCAGTTCTTCCACTCCCAATGCATACAATCTAGGGATCCAAGCATTCCCAGAAAGCCTTGAGCCTCACCTATTGCCAATAGACGTTTCATGTTGTCCTCATTGGGATATCAAAGGTATTCTTCACTGTAGATGTTGATGTTCTTCACTGTAGATGTTGATGATAGCATCACAGAATCTTGTCAAACTTTCAAGAGATGTACTTTCAGATATTTGAATGTATTTGTCATTTGAATCAGCCAAGCCACCGTATGCTAGCATTCAAAGGGCCGAGGTTACTTTCTGAACGGGATGCAAGCCTAGCTGACCAACCGCATCTTTCTTGAGAAGAAAATAGTTATCATATTCAGTCACGTCATCTACAATTGAAAGAAACAATTCTTGGTGCATTTGGAATCTTGTTAGGAAAAGTAGTGGCGGATATAATGGCATTGGTAAGTAATGCTTGATGAGAAGTTGGTAGCCAGCTTCAAAATCTTGAGGTAGATTGGCACTACAACCAGGCTTTGAGCCTCCAACCTTTCTCTTCTTTTTGTTTCTTTCTTCTTCATCCAGAAGCGCCATGCCAGATTGTATCATCATGTTTCTTGCTCAAGTCAAACCGGAAATGATGATGCTTTGAGTCTGTAGGATATTCTGGATAAATCGTGAGGTGTCCATGATTCTGAATTGTGTATTTTTTGATTGGTTTTATTGGATGATGGGTTCTTTTGCTGATTGAAAACTGGAAGCACAGGACCATGAAGGAGATTGGGGTGTTGGGTTCAGGTGAAATGCTTGTTTAGCTTTACAAATAGCTACAAGCGCTGGATGCCGCAGCACTTGCTGTAGCTAAATTGCTGCGGAAAACAACTCTCCCACAATGATAGCTCCCGCGTGGCAACTCCCCCGCTGGAGCTGCTTTTAGATGTAGGTGGAGGTGAGGCAGAGCAAGATCCCACATGCTTACGGCCGTGATTGTTTGAGATTGCTCTGACCCTCTAGTTTTGTCTGACATTTGGTGTGGCTACCACACTGACATCATATTGATTCTTTTTTTGATGGGACACCAAAGAGGAAAGCAATGGGTGGAGGCCAGATGGGGATGAAAAATCTTCAATTGTGATTGCTTCAGTGGCAGAAGTGCCATCAACACTCCAAAACTGTCTCTCTGGGATGTCCTCCCATTGATAATTGGGTCCAATGGGAGGGTGAGTGTAAACAACACCCGGTTCCAAGTTGTGGATTGCAGTGGCCCATGCCTTGTGGCAAGTGTGTTCAATTTGCATGAATTTGGAGGGATCATTGGGATTTAAAAACACAAGGCCTTCAGATGAGCCATGAGCATGTTTGAGGCACAAATCACGCAGGTCAAGAACAACCTTCTGCATTGCTTTCTGAACTTCAGCCTTGGGCTGTATAGATCTGTCATCAATTAAATGGCAAACTCAATCACAAAGTGTAATTGAGTTGACAACTGACATTCTTCTCCTTGCAGAGAGTGTTTTTCTCCATTGCCTTGCGCTCTTCAGGGGTGCCATAATTCATCATCAACACCTGGTCTGCTTCAGTAAGCTAAAACAAATACATAATCAATATTCAAGCTGGATTCCATCCAAAAGGCTGTATGAAAGACTTACTGCAGACGTTTCTTTCTTGCAAGGCTTTGGGTTATCCATCTCAGCCTTGACTGTAAATTTACCAGTATTGCCATTCTTATTTTTATGACAGTATGTCACGCGCTTGGCAAAGATGAAGAACACTTCTTCAGAGTCAAGGATTGTGGGTTGGCTGTTTGGGTACTTGGAATTGTGTTGAATAGAGCCAGACCATTTGATAGCATTGCGCGCACCAGCCTCCAGGATATCATCCATGATCCCGGTTTGACCGTAGAGGCGAGCCGCAATGCCTCTCTTGAAATCAGAAAAGTTCCAGCCCGTGATGTTAGTCTGCCACAGAAGGAGAGTTGCAGTCGGGACAAATCTAACCCATCAATTTGGCACCTGATTATGTTTGAACTTTTTTTCAATCCAAAGGGTGTAAGCCATATGGATTGGGACAGCATTGGCAATTCACGGGTCCTCTGTCTCTTCTGCGGGTTCACCACTATGATCCAAGCCATAATCAGCTTGGTCATTTGGTTTGGTATCAATGACATTGGTATTGACAGATGCGCTAGTTGCATTTAACAAAGGAGGAGGCAAGCCAGAAGCAGAAGGAAAGCTGGAAGCAGGAGGAAAGCTAGAAGCAGGAGGCAAGCCAGAAGGCGGCACAAAACTCATGTTTGACTGAGTGTTTGGGTAATAACCATCTGGATTATCCATAGAGAGCAGAGTCATTGGCTTCAACAGATTTCTTAATGGAGGGGTCAAAACACAAAAAATGAAACCGGGACAAGAAGGAAGGATGGCCAATGGGGGAATAGGATGGAGGTTGCTGGCAATGGGATTTCAGAATTGGCCAACCGGATGGACATGTGTCTATGCACATTTTAATTGCATGGGAAGAAAATAAAGTGTGAGATGAAAGGTGAAGAACTTGGGCAGTCCCATGTTCAAATGTACAACCTTATGCAGGTGTTGCATAAGGTTTTATTGTTTTTTAAAAATGTTTATTTTTTTTGAGGTGACTGCCATCCTTTTTTGGATCTGCTGTAATTTGAGTTTTTGAATCTACAGATCTGACTCTGTAGACCCTGATTTCCTTTCTCATTTTGGATTATTTGCTGTGTACAGTGACCAGAAGAAAAAATGTGTGACATCTGTGATTTCCAAATTTTTCCCCGCAAGCCCCACTACAAAATTACCCCTCAACCAATACACAAAACGGTCATCAAGTCTTCACATCATCAATTGATTCCCACTTTTTTGCAACTTGAATCAACCCATTGATTATAAATTATCACCATCATCATTGTATTTTTTACTTATTTTTATTTCCATTATTCAAGATTTTCAAAACTGCTGAATAACAAAAAAATTAAAAATAAAATCAAACCAACCATGCAATGTTTAGTTTTTGTTCGGAATCACCTTGGGATGCTTATCCGTTACAAATAAATCCACTTTGTATTTTCCTAGGCTGTCTACTTTTCTCATAATATTGGTTTTTGTACTAACCGTTTTTTTCTTCCGGGCACTGTACAAGAATTTTATACTGGAAGTGATATTTATTTACATTCACTGCAAAAATCTCACAGTGAATGATATTTAAGTAACAAAACCTGGCCTTAATGGAGTTTCTCATTCAGAACTGATGAAAGTTGACATTTTTTTTCACTACAGTTAGGTTGCTCAATTTGGAATCTATTTGACTGGCTATGCAACAGAATTGATGATCAATGATTATTTTTTACTCACAAAGACATATCTTCCACATTTTTTTTCACATGATTTGAAACGTGTTGGTACACAAACATTTTGTCCAACTGTTGCATCCTCTCACATCTTTCATATTCCCATAATTTGCATTGGAGTTTTCCAATAGAAGATAAGAAGTATTCCACATCTACTCAACAAATCAAATAATAGGCCTGGGGGCCCAAGAGAACTTTCAAGCATTGAAATTGGCATCATCCATGCATCCTAACAGTTTGACTTCTTGCAGTTACATTGCATGGCTGGATTGAATAGTGTCAATTTACCATCCTTTCCCCAATTTAGGGGGAAAAGATTTTTTTCCAACAAAAAGAATGGTGTGAAAGAGGGGGCAAATGATGAATAAGGCCTTCTACTTGAATCAAATGTCTTTCTCAAAGGTACAAAGTACACATAGTCCGGTCAGGTCTTTAAGGTGCAAACCTAGTCATGCTGACCGCGCATGCTTGATCAAAGTAGATTATTCCTGTTTTTCCCTGTCAATCAAAAAGACAGGAGGGGATAATATTTAGGGGTTTTTTTTTTTGTGAGGAGGAGGCAAAGCATTTTCTCAGGGCTCACATCTGGTCCACATTTTTCGATAAGCTTATTGTAGCCACCACCTTTCCCGCCGCTAGACAAGTTAGTCAAAAGTGCCATGCTAGTCCTGCCGGTGCGTATCAACAAAAAAGTCAATCATGAACGCAAAAAACTGGTGGTTGACATTACACATCCAGTGAGGGGTAGGTCGCTTACGTCTGAGTTTTTGTAGCGCAAGAAACAGCAACCTATGCACGGGGGAAATCATTTTGATTCACGTTAATGAGGAACTTGTTTTTCCAGATGAGCACCGGTAGACAATTGTAATACTTACTTTACACGATTTCCATGCTGATTCAACGTAATTCCCTCCGGTGGGTAATGTAGCCCTCTTGTCGGTGAAAGGCAACGTTAAGATGGCACTGATTTGAAAGGGTCACAAGTCTTAGCCAACAGCTCTTCTGGACACTGGCCTGGATAAGATTTTGCATGAAACTGGATGTCAAATACTTACATGTTGCAATCTTCAGCGGTGATCACTTGGGGCACCGTGCCGCACATAGGGTCTGTTTGACCACCTCCTTGTCGCCGTTCCAGAGTTGCTGCAGTCACTTGGTTAGTCAAGTTAAGAAAGAGCAGAAGAGCAACTGCCACCGAAATGTGACAAAAATTAGAGAAGGGCATGATAATCAGATGTGGTAAATGGTGCTCGAGATCAGTACAAAAAGCAAGACTAAAAATCAGTGCAAAAAGCAAGACTATTTCAAACTACTCGGGGCTACTAAAAATTGAAAGGGAGTGGGTGAAAGCGAAGGGTTTGGTTGGAAAAAGTTCGCAAGTGAAAGAAAGGTATGGAAGGTGCCAAGAACGAAAAGAAGTTGGAATGTGGTTACTCAAGTCATCCACCCCTTCTGTTATATATAGGCCAAGTCAATCTAGTCTCAATATCTCAAAAGATCCCCTCTTTCAGGGGTTTCCATGGCTCGGGAGAGTTAATGCGACCATGATGGATCAAACCTTTCTCCTGTTGGGTTGAGGAAAGGCTGTTACCAGAGTTTCCGACGACTCGAAAGAAACCCGGAGTCGGCCTCTGGAATACCTCCTCAAGCTTCGTCCGGAGAATAAATAAGCCAGTATCTAAGCAAGCGTGCGTATCACTTGGAATCGCTCCCACAAGCCTCGGTATGGGGTAGCAAGCCATTGCTCAGCTTCTTCGGCGCACCAAGCTTGGGTTTGCCGACTCTGGTTGATGTGGTTTCACCCCCGCACACTGGTTCCCATCGATCTGACTCAGTAATTTGTTACCACCTCTGGACTCGTCAGCCTCGCCGTGAAAGGCGAGCTTTCCGGTTGCTGGGTTTTGCCAGCGAATGTACGTCGCGTGTATGCCGGTAAAACATCGTTTGCCTCGTGCCTCCTCGCATTGTTTTTCGGTCGGAGGCCCTGTTTTGTGATCACCGCCAGGCGGGGAGAGAGCTTGCTCTTTTCACCGAGTCTACTTCTTCTCTATTTTGTCGCAGCGAAGCAGTCGTTAGATGTGAGGGACGGCTGTCGTTCGCCGTTCAAGCTATCCAGCCTTCACTGACTATGTTTACCATTGCCTTATCAATAAAATATGAGGAGTCTCGGGGCAGCAAAATGTGCAATCTACATATTTCCCATTGTTTCATGTTACCATTACCAGTCTTCATTATGCCTTTCACTTCTTGTGGAGATCGAGTTGTGATCAAATAACAATCTCTTAATTACATATTTATATTTTGCATTATTCATTTTTGTAGAGATGGCCCTCCAATGTTTCAATACGTTTGGGGCTGATGACCAGGTGGCAGAAGTGCCCAGCGACTACGTGCGCGACAGGACTGCGACGCGTCAGTTCTATGGATCACTCCATCCTCAACTCATCTCAAAGCCCATCTCTGTACGGAGGAATGGAGGCCCCTAGGGGCTTCAGCCCCCGTGGGCGCGTAGCGCCCCCTCACCAAGCAAGAAAGCACACCACCATGTTTTTGTGATAAAAGGGTGGCACACTTCATTGTGTAGACACACACGAGACACAGATAAGTCAAAGAAAAATGAATTACGAAAAAAAGGATGAGTAAGTACTGTGTGTGTGTCATGTGTATGTTTGTATCATGAAGAAGTATCTAACCGAACCCAAGCTCAGAGGAAAAAGTGAAAGTTGTCATTCATGATCAGAGATAAGTGGAGCAGAATACTATGTATGTGAATGGGATATACATATATATAACATGGCAGTATGTGTAAGGGAAAAGATCTATAAAATAGGAGGCAGGAAGGACAAGTATGGGTGAGTGGTTTCAAGCCAAGGATTGAGACAAAGATCGACGTTCGCATGTGAAGAAGAAAGAAAGAAGCCAGAAAACAAAAGAACGAAAAAGAAGAGCCAAAGAAACACTGAGACGATCAACTCGTTGACGAAAAGAGAGCGTGCCGCCGCTGGCTGGGGAGGGGAGTCAAGAAGAGGAAGAGACGCGTATGTGCGTGTAGTTGGGGTGAGTGTACATTCACGGATTCCCAAAGATCCACGAAAAGGCAGCCGAAGGCAGGGAAAGAAACGCGATGGTATTTGTAGCAAAGTCAAAAGAGAGAAGAGAGACACATGTCCATTCAGAGCGGAGGTCGGCCAATGAGAATCATTGAAGATGAAAAGGATAGAATTAGCCAAGAGAGTAGAAATATTCCCCGATTTCTGAATCATTGAAACCGAGCATGATTACATATATATATATATATATATATATATATATATATATATTTAGAGTAACAAGAGGCTGCAATAAACAGAATCTATCTCTCTTGGCCAATGTCTGAGCCAACCGAGCCATGTTGCGTGCTGCGGACACTTGACGCCAGGCGATCACGATGTTGGTTAGTGAACCGACTAGTGCCCCTAGACGGGGGAGTCTGCAATTGCTCAACGGAAGCTAACATGGAGAAAGGATCGAGGAAGGGTGGATCAGCTGATCAAGTCTTTATCACTCACTCTCTGTGTGTGCGTGCCTTGGAGCAAAAGGCAAAGAAAATACTAACCTGGATTGAAAGATTTCAATTCCTGAAAGAATTGCGATTCTCGGTGGAACCGACTCGAGACAGTGCCCGCAGGGGATGACTGAAGGGAGTGAGACAAACCCGCCTGGCTGACCACGGAGTGCCTACCATGAGCCCGGCGAAGATGGGGAGAAGTTTGCTGGGCTTGCGCCTGGGCTTGAGGGCCAGGAGAGTCGGCGCCACCGTAGCGCGAGCGCAGAGCTTCAAGATTAGATGCCCTCAGGCTAGGACTATCCAGTGTGCGAAGTGCCCGGTTGGAGACATAGCTCGTCCGGTTGCTTTCCCGTTGACTTGATGCAGGGCCTCGGGAGGCGGGCCGACTGCGAGACATGTGGCTGTGTTCATGGTGGGATGAATGTACAGCGCGCCTGGATAATCTGTATTACAAGACAATTAGGTAGACCGATCATTATCAATGTCGCAATTCTCAGTCTGTGTGAAGGAATTAAAATAACCCTAATTACTCACGACCCAACATCATGTTTACCATCACAGCATGCTCGCACATTTTCCACTCCCTCAAATCCATCCTCTTGGGTATCATCGCACCGACTATCATAGCTCATACTGACGTCGGTGTCATCTGCCATCTCACCGTAACTACTGTTGACGCCGTTAAAGCTTACTGAATGTTGGTCAGGATCATAGAGACCAAAGGAGGATTGATTGAGACTGTTTTCATGCACCGAAACGTCTGCGGGTGAGCTCTGCCAGAAGCGTGGCGAGTCGGCCAACGGCTTCGCAGATCCACGAGATATAGCAGCTCCTCGTTTCATGGGTACCGGGAGACCAGTGGGTCCTTTGCTGGCTTTAGGCGTGAGTCTTTCAGAAGATCCAGTCGAGGGAACTGCTGGACTGTTGGTCACGGATTGCGAGCCAGATCGATCATATATGGCATGATGTACAGCCGGTGGGGTGTGAAGGATCGAAGGATCTTGTGATCTAAATCGGGAAAGCATCGTACTTCGGCTCGAAAATGTAGACTGAGCCCGGCCCCGCGTAGAGGGATTAGGGCTGGTGGGTTGCTGGGTCAGTACCGGACTAGTGGAAGCAGATGGATCGGGTCTGGTCAGAAGATAGTTGATTGCCTGAATAATAGTCGTGCGTGCGTCATTAGAACCTAACCAGATTAACACGAGAAAGTGTGGGAGGAGGAAGAGGATCACTAAGGACATACACTAAACCAAAGCTCATGCCTTTCTTTCGAAGGGGCGGTGATTTTCATTTCTCGGTTGGGAGTTTGGATCACCAGACTGTAAGAAGCGAGACCGGAGGGAGCAGCATTGTGATCGTCAATCGTCCGAACGCTTTCAATGAGAACTTTTGTTGGCAAATGCACCGGCAGAAGATGATCAGGATTGCGACAAGAAGATTAATCGAGAAAAAGAACGTTCACCTACCACTCTTAGCAGTTGACTGATTAGCTCCATGGGCTCCAGGATCTGAAGTACTCCAGTACAAGGTTCGGGTATAAGGATGAACCCAAAAGAATCGCCTGTGACGTTTCTCGCTAAAGCCTCGGGTGAGAGTCTTGGTAGTATATTTGAATAGAAATTCACCGATCATGGTCTGGGTGATAGCGTGAATGGCGTTCGGATCAGTGGTGCTTGGGGCCGAGTTACTACCTGATCTTGGAAATTGGTCATCCCCTGGATCGCTGGTGTGGTCTGTCCGATCGGAGTTGAAAGAATGACGCCTAGACCTTTGAGTACTAAGTTGTTCAGCCGATCCGCCCATCGTTCCGAGAGTACCTAGTTGCATTTTTCGGCGCACGTGCTCGTTGCTAGAATGAACCACTGGGGCCATGAGAGCCATACCAAACTGGTTCATGTCGGGTGAATCACCACGGTTATCGGTCTGATTGAAAAGCTTGTTCGCTCGACTGAAAGTGGAAGCTTTCTTTTTGCTACCATGTCGAGCGGGACTAGGCTTGACGGGACGTGGTTTCGTAGATGGCGGGGGCATGCTGGAGTAAGAGGAACGTCGAATAGAAGGTGCCGCGGGTACAGCCAACTGAATGGTGCGAGTCAGTCGTGTTTTTTCCACTAGTTCCTTAGGAGGCGGCGAGCAGGGTCTCTGCGGAGGCAAGGTTGGTGTAGATTGGAGCGGACTGATGTGGCGTCGTTGGTCAAGTGGTGATTGTGTCTTAGATGGCTTTTGAGAGCTTAAAGACTGAGTGGGATCTGAAGGACGAGTTGTTCGATTGGTAAAATTGTCAACTTCCATGGGATTGTGCAGGTCGATCGGGTGACTGCGTTTTGGAGAGCAAGCTGGAGTAGGTTGATCGTCGCTGGCATGGGTTGTATGAGTCACCATAGAATTGAGAGAGCAGCGGGTCCTTGAACATTCATCCGAGTCGGTCGGCGAAGTAACGCTTTGCTGATGCGTGGGAGTGGGACGATCACTGGTGCTGGAAGATATCGTTCGTCCACTGACCTTGGCGGATATGACCTGGTCCTCTTTGGAGCATACAGGGGTATGAGAGATGGAGCCGCGACCAAAGGTCGCCATCGAATCTCGAGCAGCAAGATTATAAATCGAGGTATCAGGAGATTTGACAAGCTCATCTAAGCATTCAGTCTGCACACCAATCTCAAGCATGACACTTCTAAGGGAATTCTCGATTGAAGTAGAGGCGAGAACCTGTGATGCTATGGCTTCTTGGGTAGAAGAACGAATCGAGGGAGATTGCGGGTCCTCCATAGTTTCTCGTTTAGCCGACTTGGAGGCTAGAAACGGGGTGGAAACAGCCTCGATATCATCAGCTCCCCGGATGAGAACATGAGCCGCAGAGAAATCAATCGAACCACTGGCTCCTGCGTGCCCTTTTAGCAAACGGGCAGCGCCAGACGGAGACTCTGAAGCATCTTGAAACTCTTCGTGATCGGTATCCAGGGCCTCATCGGCAGAAAACATCTGCTCTTCACTCTCAGTATCACCGTTTCCAAAGAATTGCGACATGGTTGAATAGCGATTATGCAAACGCGCACTGAGCGCCTTCGATGATTCAGGGTTGAATCGATGATGAGTAGCACCATCTTTGGTTAACACTTCAGTGCCGGCGCTCATCTGACTGAGTCGTTTACTGGACTTGAGCTCGAGAGAAGCAATCGCACTGGAAGTGAGTTCGGTCTGAATCATAGCGGATTGTCCAGATGAAGAAAGTGAATAGTCGGGCAGCATTTTGGCGGAGTCTTCTGTTACAATTGAATCCATGTTTTCCGACTCCGTTCGCTGTACCTTAGTGTCTGCTATCTTTTCCACTTCTACAATCCTTTCGACTTCCGCTAGCTTCTCCACTTCCACTACCTTCTCGACCTCCACAATCTTTTCTACTTCGACCAACTTTTCAACTTCAACAATCTTTTCGACTTCGACGATCTTTTCAACCTCCACGACTTTTTCCACCTCGACAATTTTCTCAACTTCCACAATTTTTTCAACCTCAACAATTTTTTCAACCTCGACAATCTTTTCGACCTCGACTATTTTCTCGAGGGGAGGCTTGTTGAAATCTTGACTTGAATCGCCTTCAATGTGTGGTTCGGGGAGAGCGACAGCACGGGTCTCTGGAGGAACTGATGAATGTGCCTCTGGGGCAGAGGGTGGCGGGACAGGGATAACTTTTTCTACCTCAACGATTCGATCCACAGGAACTTCGACGATCCGGTCTACGGGAACTTCGACGATCCGGTCTACGGGAACTTCGACGATCCGGTCTACGGGAACTTCGACGATTCGATCAATGATCTTCTCCACCTCTACAATCCGGTCGACCGGTACCTCGACAATCTTCTCCACCTCTACTATCCGGTCGATCGGCACTTCGACAAGCTTTTCAACCTCAACTATCCGCTCGACAGGCACCTCCACGCGACGGTCAACCTGAACGATCTTCTCAACCTCGACGGGAACCTCGACCCGGACCTCCTTGATCACTTCGACGATTTTCTCCACCGTCTCTGGAGCCACATTTTCTGTCATCGTTCCCACCTCGACTCCTGGAACGACTGCCTTGGGCTCTGCGTCCGAGTCCAACCGGCGGCGGGCAAGTTCCGCGCGGATGTCGTCGGGCAGCTGCAGGCTAGATCGACAGAGGAGGCCCAGCGACCGGGTCGTGTCGTCGTCAGACCCATACACCTGCGAGGTACGGTTGAGTCCGCCTAGTGCTTCCTTCAATGGACGCAGGTCTCGCGTCTCATCATCTTCCGGAACCCCGACTTCCCCGTTGTCGTCATCATGCGTCGTTGGGGGAATCTTGGGGCCGACCTCCGAGCCCAATTGAGCGAACTGAGGGTCCATCATCGTGTCCCCAAACAGATCCCGCGCGTCCGCGTCGGCGAGCTCTCGTTGGATGGCTTCATCTGATTCCGCGTGGATCGAGTCAATCACCTCCTGCTCGGTTTGGAGTGAGTTTGGCAGATCTGTCGATCTTTCGGGCACGGGTTCGTTTGATAATGTCACCAGCTCATCGGCACGCTGTGAGAGTTTGCTGGGGGTGCCTCGGAACCGCCCTCGGCGGGAGGGTAACCCTACACGACTGCGGCCGCGGGACCCCCCTCGAGGGGTACCACGAGTTGAAGAGCTGAGCAGAAGTTTCCGAGGGAGTTGAGTTTCAGGAGGATTTTCATCTTCATCGTCATCATCATCATCGTCCTCATCTCGAACGAGCATATCACTAGCTTTCGCAGGATCGCCCAAGGAGGTGACCGAAGATTTCTTGGCTCTGAGGGCGTCCTCCTTCTTTCGCTGAAGAGCGCCTCGCAGGGTACTGATGGTGCGTTGGGCATGGGCAAGAGAGGCCCGTAGTTGATCATTTTCGGTAGAAAATCCCAAGTTGGAGCCTAGACCGCGTTGCCTGGCTGGAGTGCCATGGAGATTGTCGGGATCCCCGTCGTCTCCATATCTTTCGACTGGCGTACCGTTTGGGTGGAAATGAGCGCCAGATTTCCGCCTTCCAGGTGTCATCCGGGTGGCAAGTATCTCCTCCTCGTCTCCTGTACCTGGATTGCCGGCCTCATCGGAGGCCGAGTTGCCCTGCTGACTACTAATGGCTCGTCTGAGGGCGGCCATCTTCTTCATCGCTTCCAGCTCACCCTTCACACCGTCGAGCGTACCTTGTACTTCGCTACGCTCGCGCTGTAGACCTGCATGGTTTTTGCGCCAGGTAGCAATTGTCGATTCATATTTGCTACGCTCTTCAACGAGCACGTTGCTCATTCGATCGAGTTCCGTGCGCTGTTGGTCAGACGACTGGTGAAGATCACCTAGCTGTTTCGTCAGTTTGACTCGATCGTTTTCCACTTTCGTCTTTTCATCAATGGTGGTGGTGAGCTTGGTTTGTAATTCTTGTTTGTTGAGTTCCAAGTTCCAATTCTCTTCTTTCAATTGATCTGAAAAGAAAAGAAAACAAGATAATTTAATTTGTGAAGAAAGTGAATACGTGAAGTATGGGAATAGATCAGGACAGAATGTGTTGGGTAGCCAGGAGAATGACCTACCGACGTTGACTTTATATTCCTTTATTCGTTGCATCAAATGTTCATTTCTCTCCCAGAGGCCCTCACGCTCCTCCTTCATCTCCATCATTTCATCCTCCTTAACGACCAACAGAGACTGGAGCCTACGGACTTCCCCGAGTAGACTCTGTCCAATTTCAGTAGCAAATTCGATGTCGTTAGCACGGTGCTGGGCGTTTCGGGCTCGCCGGTTCATTGACTGATCGGTGGATGGACATTGCTGTGCTGCTTTGAGATCGGAAGGGAAGGGAGCCTGGTTCCCAAGCGGGGTGATTGGCATGGTGCCATTGGGACTTTGTGAGGGGGTAGAAGGTCTGCTGATTGCGGAAGCCTAGACGAGAGACAAGGTGAAAAAGCAAAGCGTAAGATCAGTTGTCTGAGCATCAACCGTGGCCAAGATTATGGGGGGGGGGGGGGGGATATCTGCTTTGAGAGTTGTACTAACTTCACCCCGCGCTTGGCGCCAAATCTCTGAATTTCCATCTTGCCAACGCTTCATAGCGGCATCTAATTCTTCAACTTTCCGACGGACGGTCTCGTCAACAGGATTGGCCTCGTCCTCGCTGACCTCGGTAGATCCACCAGAGAGCGAATCCAACCCCAAGTGCTGAGAGTCAGATTTGTGAGGGTTGACTGGTGTGCGATCTCTGTCGCGTCTTTTTGACTTGTTTTGTGTTGCGGACAGGAGTGCGCCGGTGGATTCGAGCTCGGAGATCCTCATTTCTAGTTCGGCCTGTTGCTCGAGTAGAGAGTTTCCTAGCTGGCCAGCAAGTTGAATTTCATGTGATTTGGCTTGTAGGAGTTGTTCGAGACGTTGGAGTAGAGCTTGAGGAGTCAGAGAGGAGTGAAGATGTGGGGATTGATTTTGAGAGGAGGAGAGTTGGGCGTTTCCATTCAGATGAGCGAAGTGAGGTGGCAGGGGAGGGACTGGTGGTATATGAGAGTGAGGGTAGTGAGAATTGGTGGAGGATGCATGAAGGGCTTGGTCGGATTCATCGATCAGGTTGTCGTTACTATGGTTTGGATCTACCTCTGACCCCATGGTTGTCCGTGGAGGGGAATAGATAGGGGCAGGCGGCGTGGTAGATTGCTGAGAAAAAAGGGAAGCGTCCTCGTCCTGCGGCGTCCGACTGCGCGGGGGGAGTGAGTTATAATGGCTTGGGGATAGAAAGGGGGGGAAGGAGAGCTCAGAGGGACCAGGGCTAGTGGATGCACCAGGCTCAGACCTAGATGAGAAGGGTGGCTTGAAGTAAGAATCGGATTGCTCGTTGACGGAGGATCGGGAAGGACGCGGTGCATTGGAGAGTCGGAGTCGAGGTGGGGCTGGACGCCTTCGGGTGGATCCAAAGGGATCAGCAGACATGATTTGTTCCGGATGTATCGGCTGGGGGAGCGGGAATCTTCTGTCGTGTCAGGGTGAATTGAAATTTCGAGTGAAGGCAGTTTCCAAAGAGGGCGATGAGGAGTGCAGTCGTAGAGGATGGGTTCAGGTTTGGCCGACTGGCGAACAGGGTTTCGAGTCACAGATCAATACGAATGTGTGTTTGGGGATCAATAAACCGAATGTCAGATTATGTATGTATGACCACTCGGCAGCGAGGAATAGTGTGCGTGTGTTTGTTTGTCTATAAATGGTAAATATATGTATAAGAGAGGAGTGCAGAGGGGAGGGATACACGTACATTTGAGCGTCGGTGCTTGATCGGCCTGATAAGATCCACGCGCTAGGAATGGACAAAATTAGAAAGCGACTGAGAGTTGGAGTCAGTCGACCAGAGTGGGAGCTGAGTTCTTATATGTAGACTATAGTACTGAGGGAGGGAGAGGAAGAGGAGGAAGATGGTACATTAGAGGCAGGCAATGTGTCCGCAGACAAGAAGCGTGTTGCTTGTGCAAGAAAGACAGGGGAGGTAAGCCTGATTAAGCCTGATTAGGGTTGACGGGTTCAAGAGAGGGCGTGGGTTCTTCTTTTGTGCAAGGGAATACAGCAGCTGCTACAACAAGCGGGACGCGGTATATTGTGTATGACAAGCGATGACTACCGCTGGGAACGAGGAGAGGACATGAATGGTTTCCAGAATGAAGCTCTCGCATTGCCAGCGCAAGGGTACATCTTGCTTCCATAGAGCTTTTTAATAAAGCACTTTATAATTATGTAGCAAACCCGGGTGCTGCTCGGCCGGCAAACTGCGAATAGCAGGCGAGGTTGGAGCGATGGATAACACCCATTTACCGGCAGGAAACATTATATAGAACTCGACCCGGATATAGTTGCAGATGACAAGTCATAGTAATTAACTCACTGGATGACAACGGGGCGGGGGTGTAAATTGCGAGTTCAGACAATTCGAGGGTGATTACGTGCAGGTAATTGGGCGGGTCTTTCGGTTGAGGAGGGGAGCGAGTCGGTAAAGCGCTTTCGCATTAAAGGAGTGGAGTGAGGACCGGGTCTGTGTACTGGACTTGTGGGTGAGATGGGTGGAGGCGACGGCCTGTACTTGGCGTTGCAGAGAATTGTTCAGCTGGCAGGGTGATCAGGCGATACGTTCATGAGACTCATTCTACATAAATATATTGTAGCCTCTAGCTGGCCATGGGGAAAAAGAACAGTTGCAGCACTCACTTGGAAGATCTACTTGACTCGTAGAAGTTCTGCGTGCGTGGTCATTCCCATGGGAAGAAACAAACGAACAAAAGTGGAACTGAAAGGGGACGTGGCAACCCTCCCTCCAACCCCAAAAATGCTCTTCTTCCCCTTGAATCAGACCACTCCACTGGAAGTCTATCCACGGCTGAGTCTGGGGCAAAGCCCCACTGCCAACAACACCACTGTATACATTGTACACCTTTTATGTACTCTTGACTTGAATCAAAAATAGAGTTGTGTGATCAACCCCTTCCTGCGTAAATCCGCTTCGTTTTTCACAAGTCATCACTTGGGCAGCCTGGATACAAAAACCCATACATGTTTACTTGTGTGAACGTATTGGAAGCGAGGCTGGATAGGGCTGCATACAAAAAATCTGCACACAAGCATTCCTGTCCTGAGACTCAGAGGAAGTGCGTCAAAGCAGAAATGTCACTCCACTACATAACACTAGCAGCTCCAGAAACTTGTTTTTATGCGTGTGCTCATATTACATTTGTAAATTTGTATTTTCTGATGGAGACCTCATTTGATTCATTCCTCTGCTATGAGAAAAAATAACACAGCCAAAATGTTAACAAGTACCTTTAAAACTCAAGAGGCCAGTCTTACTTTCCTCTCATGATGCTTGTTCAATTCAACCCCAAAAAATGGAAAAACCATGCATTCAATATTGGCTATGATACATAGGCTTGGAGTAGCTTGCAGTGTATGCTAGCCACATCATAATAAAAGCAAGATACAATTTGTTCTGCAATGATTTTATACTGAGTCATGCATCAATGTTTTTCTTGAGAACGTCAACACATGATCAGGGTGGTTTGCATTCTGCTGTTTTGACCAATTCTTTGGTTACTTTGGATGGCTGCCCACTTATCATCATGTCTTCATGGTAGAACAATGCAAGACATTTCCTCTTACTATATCTATGGTCTACCTCAAAGCATTCAGACTGACCTGATCATTCTTCCTGTGTTGCTCAAGAAACACTTAATTATCCACCATACCCAAAGTGAACAGAAGGGACAACCATTAAGAGGGACCCATGTCTACATACAATGGATTCCATAAATAGTCTGCATGGTGTATATGTACAGTGCCTCGCCAGAAAGATCTGGCGCAATTTGTTGAAGTCTAGAAGACCAACCAAGATACTTTAAGTCACAAGTTTTGGTCCAGGGGTGCAAAATGGGTTCAAAAGAATGAATCTGAAAAAATAAATCATATTGAAAACTATTTGTAATTTATAAAATTGATTTTGCTTATTGCAGATTTTCAAAAATCTTTAATAGTGCTTGAAAAAATCTGAAAAAAATTGGAGGCCACAGCTGGACATGTGAAAAGAATGAAAATAAATGAAAAAAAATTCAAAAAATTTACCGCTAGGTTTTTTGGATACTGTGGAGTGAGGCATTTGAAAGTCCCAAAAGGGGTTAAGGCACCAAATTTCCAATTTTGTCTCTGTTTTGCTGACCACTGTGATCCAATATGTCATTTGGTCAAAAAAATTTCATTTATTATCATTTCCCTCACATCTCAGGCTATACTCTCCAAATTTTTTCGGATTTTTCATTAAAGATTTTTGAAAATCTGCAATAAGCAAAATCAATTTTATAAATTACAAATAGTTTTCAATATGATTTATTTTTTCAGATTCATTCTTTTGAACCCATTTTGCACCCCTGGACCAAAACTTGTGACTTCAAGTACGTTGGTTGGTCTACTAGACTGGAACAAAATGCACCAGATTTATATGGCGAGGCAGCACTGTACTTATATATCACAATGAGTAATCTATGTATTGATGTAGGCTTTCTTTTCTTTTTTTCTTGGAGATTCCATATGGATGGACTCTTCTTCAAGCTTGAAGTCCAAATGGAACCAAAAGCCATCACTTAATTTCCACCCCCAGATCTGTTTTTCTTTTTGTCTTTGAAATATAAGTTGGGATTGAAAGGTATCCACAAAAAAACACTGAGGTCTTGATCATATATTAATCCCACACCATAAATATAGAGAGACAGCTCCCACATCAGATCAACGGAAATGGCTGAAATCACCTGCAAAAAAATCCTCTACAAAGATACATTTCAAAAAAAAAAAAAAACAGCCTGAATCTGATGATGTCCTCATTCACCTTGGGTATTTGTTGAATCAAAAAGTGGCAAGTCATTTTTACCAAGCTCTGTACACTAATACAAATACATATACCTTCCTTCTGGTGAGGGTAAGGTCCCTTCTTTTCAATGATGTGGTACTCACACACATGCAGTTACATATTCTTCTTTTCTTTTGAAGTTGAATTCCTGGAGGTTTTTCAAGTTCAGTCCACAGGTGATCAAGCAGTAACTTGAAATCTTGCTTGCGTACGACCATACATAAACATCTTGCTGGTGTGGTGTGCCCCGGTGTACCACAGAGACAAAGGAAGATATTTATTTATGTAGACAGATTTGGTACAGGTGAATAGCCGCAGTGTAACCTGCCTGTCACGCGTGGGTTAAGTTAGTAGGATGGTAAAGTAAAGCTTGGCAGACGCATTGACTTCGCCACTGCAAGAACAACCCACAACACTAGAAGTGGAGTTGAACGACTCCGACGAGGTGGTGCTCTGAAATTTGTGAGTATCGTTCCGCTTTTATCTCCCGATCATAAAAGAAGTCATTGGACCTATCATGAGCTGATTATGTACTACCAATCATTTTCGATGTCGTAATTATCAGCTGTTATCACTTCTTGGGCTTGCGTCTTGGCAAATATATAGCGATTAACGTGACGAGAGAAACATTTCTTTAGGCCCATAGGAACTTGCAACCAAACACTCGCTGTACATAGCAAACTATAGCAACTTGGAAGATACCCCAATATACCTCATCGAAGACTTGAATAATATAGACCGACCAGCATAGACGAGAATGGCGACCGAATCCGGAGTACAATTCACCGGATTGCTCAAGCCCATGGCCTCCGGCGCCATAGCCGGCACGACGGTCGATCTGTTCTTCTATCCGATCGATACCCTCAAAACGCGACTGCAGTCTCGCCAGGGTTTCCTTGCTTCTGGCGGCTTCAAGGGTGTCTACAAGGGACTGGGGAGTGTTGCTGTGGGAAGCGCACCGGGAGGTCAGTCCTTCATCCTGAATCTATTCATTACCCAGCTCAACACCCGGTCATCTTGTCTTGACTTGCTAATGCCGCATCTGCTCGTTTGTCAACACTCAACTTATATACATATATAGCCGCACTCTTTTTCACCACTTATGACTACTGCAAGCGATCGATCGTGCCGAGCTTCCTCCCATCACTCTCGGATCCAGTCGTTCACATGATTGCGGCTTCACTAGGTGAGGTGGTACGTTCCCATTCCTCAAGATCAACATAACGTAAGATTCGACACTCGCAATCGCCATTGATATCATGACGATGCTGACCCACCTTCTCGTTCTTCTTTAGGCTGCCTGCTTGGTCAGAGTTCCTACTGAGGTCGTTAAACAACGTCAGCAAACAGCAGCGTATGGCTCACACACCAGCTCGGCTCGCGCGCTTCAATTAGCAATCCAGCAAGGTGGATTCAAATCTCTATATCAGGGTTTTGGGATTACAATTTCGCGCGAGGTGAGTTCGATTAGCTCTAGAACTGTGCTTGTGTCAATTTTTTTTCTTCTCTCCCTCTTTTTTGTGAGATGCGTGTCTGATATACCCCGTAATCAAGGTACCATTTTCGCTGTTACAATTCCCCCTTTACGAAAAGCTCAAGTCTCAAGCTGCCAAGCGACGTTCCTTACCATCATCCGACCAACTCCCCGCCCACATCTCAGCGATCTGTGGAAGTATAGCTGGTGCAACAGCAGCTGCGTTGACAACCCCTCTGGATGTAATCAAGACGCGCATCATGCTCACAAAACAAAAACACGGCGCCCGGATCGGAATCCCGGAAAGCTTTGCCCGCGTCTATCGCGAAGAGGGATGGCCAGCTTTGTGGAAAGGCATTGTGCCGCGAACAATCTGGATCGGACTAGGCGGGGCTGTATTTCTAGGTGTATACGAAGTCTCCATCCAACAGCTTGGAAGTATAATTTAACCTGTTAGCACCATGTTGACACATTCAGGTTTGGCCCCCTTCACCCCAAAACGCCAATTCACCCTACATGTCTTGAATATCTACTCTTTTGCTTTTGTCAAATGTATCATTAGACAATGGTAGAGCACATGGCCAAATTCGAAAACAAACCATCAAAATATCCACAAACATAATGGAACCTAGTGAGCTTGGAAGAGGCCAATCAGTTCTGCTCGCACCATCAAGCAACTTGGCCTTCTGGTGGCTCATCCAACTCTACCAGCTACCGTCCATCTGAAGTGCAACCAGATTTATGATGCTAAGTGTTATCCTTGTGGCCATTGACAAACAACATAGCGGTAAAACCACTGATAACAATGGGAAAGCAGCTATAATTGCCTTCCTTTGAGGCAACTCATCCCTGGCTTTGATGATTGAAAGCCGTGATGGCAAGAGAGAGGTTATGATCTACAGGCTGAATCGGACCGTAGGCCTGCTCACAACAACGATGTTGTACGCCGTATCATAAAGCAGAAACTTTTGTTTTCTTCTTCAGGCCAACTGAAGATTTATTGTAGATACCATAAATTCTTGGAAACATTGGGATAGAGTTGTATCAACTGGGGAAGTACATATACAACTCCAAGCTATAGAGTAACTATTTACATAATATGACACGAGGAAAATAGAATTCACACAACCATAATGGTCTTGGCCTGTGTATTAGAGGTGTTAAGGTTTTGGTCAAAAATCTAGAATTCACAGCTTCGAATTGAACATTGAAAATCCTGTAAACACCAACGAGAAGTGATCCATTGATGGTTTCGTTGCTTCCAGAAAAAGATGACAAGGGGCATCTCAATCTCCATTTGATCATTTGGCATAATCCTAACAGAAAGCCTAAACTGCAAGGGCTTGCAATTCTTACATACACCGCGGGTGCATGTCGACGACATAATTCCACGGTGTCCTTTGTCAAATTGACGGGTTCCACGTCAGCCACTGCGCAACGGCAAACCGAGGTCCCCAGGCATATTGTCAATCTACCGTCAAGGCTTGACGAGAATTCGACGATGATTAACTGGCATGCCAACGTCAAAATACCAAAGGGTTCTCAGGGCCCCCGGGTTGACATCTGTCAACACACAGGAAGAAGTGTCAAAGTGAGGCTTGAACCCAAGCTCAGATGACGGGCAACTGCTGCTGTAGTCCCTTGACCATTGGGCCAGAGACACCTATTGCACATGACATCAATCAAAGATTATCAATCGGATTTTGATACGTCGGACTGTCGAGGCTGCGACTATCTGACGGCGAGGCAACCATGACAATAGATCGACGACGTCCACGGCGTCGATCTATCGTCAAAAGGTTGACGGCAGATTGCCGTGGCATTCAGTTGGTCAAGTTGACCGTCGATCGATTTCCCAGGATTTTACCCGATTCGCACGGCCATTCGACAGCAATTTGGCCCTGTCGATGAATCGACAGAACCGCCTGTCAGATTTTGCATCCGTGGTGTAGGCTCCAGATCTGCTTCAGAGAATCAACATGAAGTTTTCCACAAATGTCTGAAGACAACCTAATCCTGACGTATTCGAAAGTGATGAAAATTGTTCAAAATCAACAATTCAGGTCTCACCAGGTTTAGAAGCTTTAGAAATTCTAGGATCTGGAGAACGGGAAGTCCTCGAGTGTCAAACACAACTCTTTTCATTCTTATCTCTTCTAACATTTTTATCCTTGTTTATCTCCCCATCAGTCTTCAACAAATAAACTGATTTTCAATCATTTGGATTTTTTCCCCTTGTTCAATGAATTCTTCTTTGATATGTACACAACTAATGTGATGGATACCATGGCTTAGCTAGCTAGCATGAAAGTTTTTTGCCAGGTGAATGTGCGATTGTTTTGTTTCTTGAGATAGGATTGTGTGTTCTTTGAATCAGTTCTGCTCAGAAACAAATTCAAACGGTATAGTCACCCAGATTCGATGGGCCTGTATCTACGTCACCCCATACATGATACAGGTATCCTTATCTATCCGGAGGCATGTTGTAGATGTTTGTCTCTACATTTTGATTCACCAACATGCTCGATCGTCAAGTGACAAGCAGCGCCTGGCTCTCGAGCTTCGATACATTTTGCAAATTGGCGATATATCCATGTGAGAACTCCAGCAAACTCAACCCTTGCATGCACGTACACCCTTTTTTATAATCCAACTCGAATCGAACGTAATATTATCTGAAGAGCAAAGAACAGGACCATGCTTTCAATTTGCAAGCGATCGCCGATTTCGTTGCATGGCTCGTTTCGCTCGAAGAGTCCATCCGTTGGGTTACCCAAGACAGTTTTCACCGCCAGGTTTTTCTCGATTCCAATAACGCAAACCAAATCCTCGTCGGGTAAACTTTTTCGATCAGCTGATGACGCCATAGTTGACATTAAGAGTCACTCCTTGATTGCGTCATCTGGTAAGTCTAGTTTGTCTGGAATACTGTACTGTGCTCAAATTCGTTAGCACATTAGTCGATCCATCGATCTGTTTATTTCGCTACGCAGGATTTGGTCTATGTGGTACTCCGGATACTTTGATCCAAGCATTGGCTCAGCGACCCCAAGTCAATAACCTTACCATCATTTCCAACAATGCTGGGCTCGACAAATCAGGATTGGGTCTCTTGCTTCATTCTCGTCAAATCTCCAAGTTGATTGGTAGCTACATAGGAGCCAACAAACTCGTCAGTCTCGAGACATCCACTGCTTCTCTCTTGTTAAGAACAAACAGAGTCCGTATGCTTACTCGAGAAAATTTTCACAGCTTGAAAATCTATATCTGACCGGCCAAATCGCGTTAGAACTCACCCCTCAAGGAACTTTAGCTGAAAAATGTAGAGCAGGAGCTGCCGGAATACCTGCTTTTTATACGCCAACAGGTAGCGTCAATCTCATCATGCTATCTGCTTGACACGGTAGCCTGAAGAAACAAAACTGTCATCTTTCCCTATCGTTTTCTCTTGCTCCACTCATGTAGGCTATGGAACGCCAGTCCAAACCGGGCTCATCCCAATTCGATACAGTGCACAAGATCCATCAAAGGTTAATATACATGTTCTCATAGAGGCGACATAACACAGCACATAAATTGAACAGAATGACTCCAACTAGCACGCGATATTGATGATAAAGTTCTGATCAACCAAAGTTTTTATTCCAACTTGTACGGATCTGAATCACAGGTAGAGATTCCTGGCGAGAAACGAGAAGTTCGGGAATTTGGAGGAAAGCAGTATCTGTTGGAACGAGCCATCAAAGCGGACTATGCATTTGTGCATGTTTGGAAAGCAGATAAATATGGAAATTGTGTTTTCCGTTACTCGGCACAAAACTTTGGGGGCGTGATGGCCCGAAACGCCCAGATCACTATAGTTGAAGCAGAGGAGATTGTTGAACCTGGTGAGATTGATCCTGGCCAGGTCCATCTACCTGGCATTTTGTAAGTAAAATAAACCTCTTAGACTTCTGATATCATTTCAAGATACTGATGGCTTATGTCAATCGTAATATGTGTCGTACCGCGCAGTGTCAATCGAATCGTACCGGCTACTGCTGAGAAACAGATCGAGCGGATTGTCTTGAGATCCGGAACTCATGACCAATCTTCGGCAAGTGCCTCTACCAAGAGCGAATCCCATCCCAAGATGGATGACCCTCAAGCAGCTGCGAAAATTAAACGTGAATTGATTGCTGGCCGTGCAGCCCAGGAATTGAAGGATGGGATGTATGTCAATCTAGGGATTGGAATGCCGATGCTAGTTCCTGAATTCCTCAAGCCGGACACGAATATTCATTTGCAGAGTGAGAATGGAATTATCGGTGGGTAGCTAGATTTCGTATCTAAATCCTTCCATATGAGAAGAAAACCTTTCTGGGAAGCAAGTCTGGGGCTAACGCTGCATGTCCTCTTTGATATTAATCAAAAAAAGGGATGGGACCATACCCAACAGCCAAGGAAGTTGATAGTGATATAGTCAATGCGGGAAAGGAAACAGTAACCTTACTTCCGGGTGCTTCCACATTTGATTCAAGTGAATCATTCGCGATGATCAGGGGAGGGCACGTTGATGTGTCGATTTTAGGGGCGATGCAAGTTTCAAGAACAGGAGACCTAGCAAACTTCATGATTCCTGGGAAGAGTGTTAAAGGCATGGGTGGAGCGATGGATCTTGTTTCTAATCCAGACTCGACGAAGGTCATTATCGTCATGGATCACTGTGACAAACACGGCGTTAGTAAACTGGTGAATGAATGTCAATTGCCCCTTACTGGGACTCGTTGCGTCAGTCAGGTTATAACGGACTTGGTAAGTTATCATTCTAATTTCACGCCCGCCATCATGATTTTGTATTGTCTTCGCCGATCCTCTCAAACTGAGCACATCTGTATTGCCGTTGCTTATCTTTTAGGCTGTGTTTGACATCGATCGAAATGCTGGCAAAATGACATTGGTAGACTTACAACCTGGTGTGACATTAGAAGAGGTCAAGGATAAAACTGACGCTGAGTTCGAAGTTGGCGGTAATCTGAAACCATGATACACTAGTTCTACTTTCTTTCTTTCCCATTAATCAATACTGTCCTGGCTTCTTTGCTGTTTATCTCTTAGTCGAGCAATGTCCAAAATGCATTTATTATTCATGTAGGCTGGACTGTTCCGTGGAAGTGCGTTTCTTTTGTTTCGTCAAGGAGAACCAATAGACACTCCGTGTATCACCGCCACTCCCTTGAGCTCAGTTAAATCGCACATAAATATGTTTCCATCGCGCTAAGAAGAAGTGATATTTCACGTTAGAATGTTCCATTTTCCTGAACACATGAGCTGGGATTCCAAGTGTGCCAGGCTTCACAGTTCAGTCGACCCATGTAGCTGTGTCACGGAGAGGCGCCCAACCTCAGCAAGAGCATAGTCCGTGAGACGATATAAGCCGGAGCTCTGATTGGTTTGGAGTTCATTTGATTCCGGTTCCATCTCCAGGATGCTATCCTTTGCTTACGCTACTGTGCTGCACGTGTCGCGCGTATCGATTGTGTTGAGTGACACTTTCTTCCGTTGGCAACTTGTGACTTGTATTAATGCACTCTGGAACAATGGCAATACATACAAGCAAAGCGGGCCAATAAAGTTTCACTCTCAGTGGGTCCTTAGACGCCATGGATCATATTCTGGAGCCTTCGCTCTTGTAGTACACGGGCAACATGTGGAACTATCATAAAGAGCGAATGTGACTGCAGAGCTTTTTCTGCGGTCCGAGCATCTTGCAAGATGTCTTTGCAGTAGAGCTGCGCCTGTCTTTATTACCGTGATCCCTTTCTTCTATCGGTTCATACAACTACTGAATCGAAAAGAAAATCAAATCGAATGAGAAAGTGTTTCTTTCAAGCTGTGGGGGAAGCTCTTATACTCTTTTTCGCTATCAGCTTTGCCTTGAAGACAAGAGTTGTCGTGTGGTCAAAACCAATGCAACCGCATTGGCGGGACACCTCTTTTGTCCACCCGCTAGCTCGCCCTGCGATCTCTGATCAAAATCGTGTGGTTACAGGAATGACTCCACCCAGTCACCTGCCAGGGGGGACTATCGTTGGCGCGACGGTGGAGACTTTTCTGCGGCCTGTACCTTCAGTTTCGTGGGTTGCAGAGCCAAATCTAGTCTATTGGGTAGCGCCTCATGCCGCGCCTCCGGCGAATATTGCTGATAGCTCGAGACATCCATTCCAATTTTCGAAAGAAGCAATGCCTTTCCAACCGAAAATAGCACCGTCTAGAGGACAAATACTGCGACAAGAGAAAAGCAGATCACGATCCGGGTTAGCATGTAGAAAGAACCCCACGGGCGGACTTATCTCATCGTCTAACCTGGACAAGATGCAAGCGGGAGATGCTCGCCTGGACTCAGAGCAAGATCTCGAGGGACCGCAAAACGGGAAAAAATCGAATCAAGCTTCCAAAAGAAAGGAAGAATTAGCTCTGGATCCGAAGAAACTCGTCAAGCCGTGCTCTGGAGGAGACATTCCAAGCATACCTGTGAGTATATTCCAGTATCTGGTTCTTGCGGATGAATAGAGACATAGGGAAACTTATCAAAAGCCACTGCAGACTGCACAGAGTATCGAGGCCACTCCAATTCCTCATGAGGCTACTGTGCAGGAAGAAGTTGGAAGAGATTCCTTGAGAGGCCAGAGTGCTTCTCAAGCACCAATTGGAGCGCCTGCCGCTCAGAACGAAAAACACGCAAGCCTTTCTAGTCAAGGGTCAAGCGTCGACCCCGTAAGTCATTTTTCACAAAGGAATTCGAATAAAAGCTAAATGTGAAAATCTTGGTGCAGAGAATCACCTGTGATCCCTTCGACTCGCGCCATCCTTCGGAAATCTTCGATATGGAGCCCCAAAAGATGAAAGTGTTTCTAAAGGATGAGGCGCACTTGGATCATCCCGACTCAAGAGACAAGTACGTCAAGACACACTTCGAAACGGTATGGATGTGAAGGAGTTTTTTTCTGAAAAGCTCACCAACATCTCTTTTATCTTGCTTGTCAAAGGTTGCGTATGGCATTGGACGAGTCGAGTTCCTCACCAGCCTCCAGTATTTCCCGAATAATTGAGTCGAAGAATTTTGACGTATCACCTGCTGCTGTGAGAGCCACGGGGAAGGATGTTAAGCAAGCTTCACAAGAGATTAAATCTGCCGTTGCAGGAAAGATCGTGGATCGGGCCAATTTCGGTAGAGATAAACTAATAAATGATCCAAAATCCACAAGTCGAAGACAGAACTTGCCCCACTTCTCAGCACCGCCAATCGCTATTACTCAGTCCGAGGAATTGGGGAGGCTTTCTCAGCCTTCGGCCAAAAAGCCAGTTTCTGACGATGGATGGGAACTAGTTTCAAAAAAGAAGGGAGGTAAAAAGTTAGGATCAACACCGGCTGTGAGTCGCATCATGGCCGGGGAGCCCCAAATGTTCCCAAATTCACAAGAGTCACAACAAAAATCTTTTCAAGAAGATCTATCAAGTGGATTATCTCCGAAAGAAGCGCCTCCAACCATCACAGATTACAAGATTGAAAATGATGGTGTCGAAATGCAAGGTTATGCAAGGAGAGTACCGGCCGATGACTTGAATCGAAAAAACCACGTTGCTCATCCTGCGAGGAGTCCTGCTAGTGATCAAACCAAGAATAATGAAAATGATGGAACCAAAGGAGAAGAAAGCGAAGCGAAGCCCAAGGATGAAGATAATGGAATTGCTGAGTAAGTGACCCAGAAAAGATGAAGATAATAAGAACCTTCTTTCCCTCATGGGGCGATATTTAGAACCAGCTGGCGGATCACTGATGGAAATTGGACGTAAATTTGACAATTTTTTCAGTCAGCGTGAACCTCTGGATAAAGAGATTTCAGGGGGACAAGGCAAAGAAATTAAAAGAAGAGAAAACAAAAAGTACCCGCAAATTGTTTTAGCAGTGCTCGTCACTTTTGATGAAGTACAGTTGGAGGCTGATACTTTTGATGTGGATTTTGAATTTTGATTCGAACAGAAAGAAGAAGGGTAACAAGTCGTCCAAGAAACCTACCAATTACCAAAGGAAACCGGATCCATTCGATGACTGGGAAAGTTTACTCGAGTTCGCCAGTTCTCAAAATCTGGCGAGGGAGGACCCTCCGGCGAGACACAACACCGGTAATCAGTGAGTTTGATTTCTTTTGGATTGGTCTATTTTGTCAACTCGATTGACAAAATGTTATTTATCTTGCTGATGAAAATAGGATGAATCAATCCAAATCCGAGTTGATCAAATCACCATTCAAAAAGGTTGGACGATTTAAATTACTCACAAATTCAATACTAGAAGGCAGTTGCTGATTTATTTTGAGAATCGATTGCTATAATCTTTAGGGTAAAGCTAAGAAACGACAATTTTCTGACTTGAAATCGCTGTCAGTATCTGCAATGGCGCCCAATGAAGAATTAACAAAAACAGAGGAAAGTGTAAAAAGAATATTTGATGAGTTATTCTTCGTTAAGGCAGACAACCAACTGAAAACTATCGAGGAAAGTTGGATCAAGGACTTTTCAATGTTGAAGCCATCTAGGAAACCTTCGACAAGAAAACATCTATGGTCGGAGCTTTGGAAGTCGCATGGGCTTGAGCTGAATTTCATGCACCATCTTTCAAAGCATCTGAGGGTGGATGAGATTTTGGGCCACGTCAAGCTGGACAAGTTGGACGAAGAACTGTTTAAAAGGATTGTTTCCTATGGTACGCAAGACCATCAGTTGATGGTGAAGGTTTACAGAGTTTTGCGCGAGAACATGAGCGACTTTGAAGCCTTCAGAAGGATCACAACGCTCTCAAGGCAAGTTGCGCAAGAAATGATTTCCAGAATAAGGCCCAAGATCGAAAACATGAACATTGATCCCGTGTTATTCGAGAATTCAAGATCGGGGGAGTACGAGAAGCACTTTGACATCTTTGGACATTACGGACTGAATGAAGATGAGAAGAATAATAGGCAAGGCAATTACTCTAGAAAATTACAATTGGGAAAATCCGACTCCTTAAACCAGTTCTTCAAGCCGAAATATCCCGATCTAGGAATCAGCAAAAGAGAGATATATATGAATATTTGTGGAGAAAATGAATACCAAAGCAGAACATCACCTCGGATCCATTTCAGCTCACCCATCTTCCCGGAAGTCATCCAGCCAGCTAGTTATGAGAAGGTGCTTGAAAAAAAGGAGTTGCACGATTCCTTGATGAGCAAGGGCCTCAACTTGAATCGTCTTTTGACCGTGGTGTCGATTCTGGGATTGGAGGATGGTTCCCAATTTAGTCAGATGGCTCCAGAATTGGTATATTACAAGTCGAAAGTTCTTTACAAGCTTCTTTCAGCCAGCAAGTATAACCCTCTTCCCTGGGTTTCCACTGCGGAAAGGAAATGGTTGGGTGACACTTATTCTGATGATTACATCTTTCAACTTGCGAGATTGACTGAACGATTAGACACGTTGGATGGCCATGCTCAATACATCCATGACACGAACCTCAGGGCCTTTTATTCTGAAGCTGAAATTGAGAAGTTGGAAGATTTGGATGAGATTGATTTGAAATCAAAATGTATGGTCACTGATGCAGATATACTCAGGATAGAGTCTGACTTGCCAAGTCAGATTTCTACCAAGTTGAGGGAGTTTGAAGAGGTTTATTTCATGTTGACCCATCATCACCTGACCCCACAATGATCGTGTTTTTTCTTTCTTTTCTTGTGTATTCATTCAGCTCTTCTTCAAAAGATCAACCACATTCTTTTCTTAGAGAAAGAGGTTTATATCATCACTGAGTTGGAATTGTATATAAATATTTATGTAAACATGTATGAGAGCCTTGATCATCTTCCTCAAATGAGGCAATTGATCTCTTCTTTTCGAAATCTCACAACACACGGAGGGATAGATGGACTGCGGCGAGTTTTTTGCACATTGAGCCCTCTGCGGGGGGTCATGTGTTATTTCGTAGGCAGTACTTGGTTTCAAATGTGAGAAGACTTTAATCGAAGTGATCACTGACTTCGGAGTGATGGAAGAATCGGTCGAGCAACTCAATCAGAACTTGCGCAGAGTCAGAAGACTGCCGAAGGAACTAGAACAACCCACACAGACACTGCTCACCACACTCATCACCCGCTCAGCCTCACCCAGTAACATCAGCGCACTGCAGCTGGCAGTCCATCTCAACCGACTCGGCCTCACGCTCAAGCCACCGCTGCTCATCCAGCTCATCGAAAACTACCTTGCACATAACAAAACGCTGCTCTACCAGATCATAGACGACTCCCTAGCGCGGAACCACCAGCTCAAGCACCAGCTCAGTCTTCACACACATGTCCTGCTCCACAAGCTCGCCACCCGCCCAGAAGAATCTCAGGCATCGGCTACACTCCTCCGCTCCATCGCCCAGTCTCATCCATCCCTACTGGAATCCCTGTACCAGCACCAGAAGGATAACTCCCATCCATTCATCCAGCTCGTTCAACTCATCACCGATCACCATCACTGTGCCAACAACGAACACACCAGGAGAGAATTGCTGTTCATCATCATCAAAGTTTTAAAGGACGGGATCATCCCCAAATTAACAAATGCAACAGTCGCATTCGATTCCACTGAGATCCGCCACCAACTCGCGCATCTGCTGCACTCCAAGGACACCAGACTGCTCACAGAACTCCATCTCAACTACCCAACCTTGTTAGAAGAACTTCGCCAATTAATCTCGTCTCCATCCTATCATCAAAAATCAGCAAAAAATAAACAAGACCCATTGCTTTCATTCTTCGAACACCAGGAAGATTATCTCATATTCCAAATCTACCATCATTCCCTCGACAAGAGTCATGGTTCAGAATTCGATTCCATCATCGATCAGATCCTGGCCGTCTTACCCCACCTGGCAGGCCGTGAAGTACTCAGATCCATCATTGAGAAACATGCGGAATTTCAGGATGCACAGGAAGGTGCTCAACGACTGATCGAGCGAAGCTTTAACGATCCTCACCTCATCAGCTCTGCCACTCTTCCATCCCGCGAACTGCCCCAAGTTCAGAACACCCTTGCCCTCGATGAAATCCTCCAGAATCGCAAAAATATATTTGATGACCATCGCATGGATCCCAAGTTATTGAGAGTAGGAAAATCAAAGTGCGCATTCACGTACGTGTCTAGATGATTAAGTTTCTGTGTGCTGATTAAACATCACCCTCAAACTTCAGATTAGACGAAAGGGAGATTTTGAACGACAAGAGCCACCTGACGGAGGAGATGAAGAAGCATATTAAGACGCGTCTAGAGCGGATAGAAGACGAAGAAAAAGCCACGGGAGCCGAAGGATCTGCGCTAGTTCTGTACTCAGATGATGATGAGGAAGATGATTATAAAAAGGTGAAGGAGTCGAGGACAAAAGCGGTGGACATCTTTTCGGATGATGACCATCGGTTCAACGTGCGGGAAGGCGCGGACGACTCGGACCCCGAAGAAGCAGCTCATCCCTCATCCTCATCGTCATCGTCATCGTCAACATCGTCCTCATCCCCGTCCCGCAATCCGAAAGCCAGATCCAAACGCGCTCGTGGCAAGGCTGCGCAACCGCCACAAGCACCGGCTCCTCGGGACCAGGCTGGAGTGGAAGGCTGGACAATGGACGAGGAAACGCTGTGCACATTCTATCTCGCCGACCCCCAGGTCTTCTTGCCCCGCAACAGGTCCTCCAAGACCAGACTGGACCTCAAATCGCGCCTGAAGTTCTCTACCCAAGACGATCTCATCGAGGCTTGGAAGAGCATGTTTGACCGCAACGTTTGTTCTTCTCATGATCATCACTCATCAATAGCGATGTGTTGTTTTACAGCTCAGTTGATTGTTTTTCTGTCTGAATGTGTGTGTGTGTGCATAACCCCCCCCCCCCCCCCCCTGACAAAAGCCCAAGAAGGAGGAAATCTTGGAGAAGTATCGCGGCCTATCTGCGATGAAGAAGCCTAACAATCGAACCTTCCCGGTGGCAGCGGAAGGAGGAGAGAAGAGAGGCAGAGGAGGAATGCCTGGGCGAGGAGGCGCCAGGGGCGGACGAGGAGGACGGGGCGGCGATCGAGGACGGGGCGGTGGCCGAGGCGGAGGCGGAGGCGGAGGGCCGTCAAAAGGTCCGTCCGGAAACACCGAGCTAGGCGACTCGCCTGCTGGGTCTGCTAGTAGGGGCATCAAACGCGGCCAGTCTCGCCCGAATAACTCCAAGGTGCTCTCGGATCGTCGCGTGCGTGGGAGGGATAAAAAAATGGCACAATTGGGGGCTGGCTTTTGATGTTCAAGAATAGAGACTTGAGGTTTGGGATTGATACGAGTAGAGGATTCGACGCGCTTAAATGTGCATATGTATCTCTTATCCAATGAAGTTCATGTATCTCTTATGCTGGAAATTACTCTTGGACAATGTCCCAAAGCTAATATGTGTCAATATCTGTATGAAATTGCCTAGATATATATAAGTTGCAGCCACAAGATGCAATTTTTCCAAATCAGTCACAATTCCTGCACGCACCTTCATGCCATGTATCTTGATTCTCAAGAATGGCATGGCCTAATTGCACTCAGCTTAGAGTTAGATGAGGTGTCAGTCTTGGGGAGAAAGAAGAACCTGCCACCCTCAGTTTACATTCATATCCACTCTTCGCACATGACTGCTTCACCCATCCATGTGAATCAAGACTGTTGTGACCACAGTGACCACACAATATATGTCATGTGGCACCATGATTCCTGTACTGAAAAATAGAGAATTCAACAGTTATCATTCATGGGTTTCTCACACCACAGAACATGTTATTTTAGGCCTCGTTTGGCCGTCCCAAAAGTGTCATAACATATTCTGAAATTATTTCGGGGGTTGTCAGGTTATGACAGGTTGTCCCATGCATGTTTGGCACGTCCCGTCATAACCTTTGACTAATGACCGGACCGGACGTTGGACTTATATCCCCTGCCAAAAAGCTTTTTTTGGTCGGACCCAAAAAAAATCGGTCATATCCCTCCACCATTACTCCCACCACCATTATTACCATTACCTCCACTGCTACTAATGTCACCACTACCGCCGCCGCTACCGCCACCCCCACCAGGACTGCGGCCCAAGATAAACACAATCATCTTCTGGTACACTTCGACGAGGATGTTGCTGAGGGTGATCCAGACCTTGAAGTAGTCGAGATCAAACGGCTACAAAAAAAAATGCACCCTCACCTCCCTCAGTCCCTGTTTTTTCCTTGATTTACTTTGTAAAGAATACCGGCTTAACTATGTTTGGCGTGTAGATGAACGACACGTCCCTTGTGTCTTGTAATGTGATCAAGTAGTCTGTGCCCCCCGCCGACTTGGATGACTGCTTGAAGATGCCCCTCTGCAACATGCAACAAGAAAGAAAAAAAAAAACGCCCACCCATCCATCCATCAGCCATCGCATGAATTTATTATGTGGGTTGATGATGAAGCACAAATCGGTGTTATATACCGAGAGAATCGTGATCTTTGGCTTGAAGTTGTTGTGCGGAATTGTCTCCAACTTGTGCAATAAACTCATCATCGCTTTCAGGAAGTCCTGCAGTTGGAAATGAGTATTTTGCACTTGACGCACCAAACAGGCTCAGCGTCATAAATGTGGGATAGCCAGTTGAGTCATAATCAAAGTGGTGTGAAATATGCATCCACTTTGTTTTTGATGGTTGCTTAAGACAGGTTATGATATTTTGGGGCGGCCAAACGAGGCCTTATACATGCTTTGTGCTGTGAGACTCAGCAGTTGAGAATCTTATGATTCACAAATTGCAGTGATCAAAGTCATGGTAATTCAACAGTACAGTGCCCTCCCAGATGTTTATGGCCCACTTCATTTGATTCCCAAAGCTCAACGCACAAGTTTGAAGTCATGGAGGGTTGGCAAAATTATAGAGAATGGTTTCAAAAGAATGAATATAAAAAAACTAAATCTGTCTTCATCACCTTCAAATTTATACTATTTTTTCCAGTAATCTCCCATTTTGATGGAGTTTTAATAGTTTTCCAAAAAAATCAAAAAAAGCAGAATTAATAGAATGACATGTGAGAAGAAATGATAATGAATGAAAGATTAAGAAAAAATGACTTTCAGGCCTTTTTATATCAGCTTTGATTGGGTATTAACCAGTCCTAATTGGCACTAGAAGAAACAAAAATATCCATTTCTGATGGTTTTGGCCACACACTCAAGATTGGAAAGTTTTTGGTGTTCATTTTTTTCATTTTTTTTCATTTCTTTCACATGCCATGCTACCCATCCCATTGTGATTCTTATTTATTTTTTTGGAAGATTATTAAAGATTTTGAAACACTGTCAATTGATATGAAAAAACATGCAAATTTTCTGTTGATGCAAATAATTTTTATTTTGTGATAATCATTCGTTTGAAACCATGCTCTATGATTTTGCCAACCCACCATGACTTCAAACTATGTTTTGAGTATTGGAGATCAAATGAAGTTGGCCATAAACATCTGGTAGGGCACTGTACAACTACACATCTATTTTTTTGGGGGAATTGATAAAAAAAACCCAGGTAATCCGCACTGACACCCAGGTTTACGTCCAGCCAACGTCAGGCGGACGGTTGGCCGACAACGGCGCGCACGCGGTTTTGCGCGCACACACCCAAGTTTTTTGAATAATTTTTTTGAGGTCATTACTCAACCTTTTTCGTGATTTCAATTTTTTTTTCCAATACTTTCGTATTTATCAAAATTTATAAAAGTACTTTTGGAGCATGAAAATGTCAATGTAAAATTGAATTTCAACAGAATTTTGGCATAAATTCCATTGGCCCGCAGCATTAACCTTTTTCCAAGATTTTAAGTTTGTTTACAACACTTTCAAGGGTGTAGAATCAAATAGCCACCACCACTTTTGATGAACAAAATTGCTTCCCAGTTTTTTTGGGGGGGGAAACCTGGTTTTTTTCAACTATTTTTGTAACCCTCATATTCAAAGATTCTTCAAGGTTTCAAATCTTTGTCCTACAATTCGAGGGGTGGGGAAAACCATGAAAATATTCAGTTTCCATAAGAATGCCCCCTTGACATGTTTCTGATCTGGGCAAACCAGGCAAAATTGGACAAATCTTTAAACAGCTACTGTGCGTAAGCCGTTCATGGGATATGGAAAATTTTTATACAGTACAGAACTATATCCATTACTTAATTTTTGATCCACTTATTAGCCCATTTGGACATGCCAAACAGAAGTTACAACATTTGAGTAGGAGGAGATTTTGGCCAAATCTCCAAACGGCTGCTGCACATAAACCGTTCATGGGCTATGGAAAATTTATATAAAGTAAAAAATTATATCCATTAATTAATTTCTGATTCACTTTTGAGCCCATTTGGACATGCCAAACAGAAGTTACAGCGTTTAAGTAGGATATTAGCCAATTTTGGCCAAAACTTCAAAAGACTACTGCACATAAACAACTCATTGACTATGTAATCTTTTTATAAAGTAAAGAGTTGTGATAATTAATTAATTTCTGATCCAATTTGGAGCAAGACCGAATCCTTCCACAGGAGACCAAAAGATCTCCCTGGAGTATGCAATTTGACCCTGTTACCGGGCGCGCAGGTGGTTACCCTCGGATGAGCCACTCACACGGATTTTTTTTTCACGGAGGATTTTTTTTTTCACGGAGGTCCGGATGAGCGGTCACTAAGGGATTTAATGTGCAAGATGCCCGCCCAGTTACCAACAACCAGGCTACCACCTGCTACCACCAGGTGTTGCGTTTGCGTCCTCCGTGACTTTCGTTAGACTTATATACCCGCCCCTTGACATGTCCCCCTCATAACCTTCCATGATAGTACCTTTGCCTATCCTCATTTTGCTTGATTGCTTGCTTCATGTCTGTCCCCATTGCTCAGCTCATACGTGACACATAGATCACTATCAATCTGTCTTCGCTTCTGTTATCTCATTGCCCAACATTGCATTGTAAACTAATAGTAATTCGTAAACTCATAATAATAACTACACATCAACATGCTGCCTTTCAGTTGCAATCAAACCAGCTACCATCACTTTGCTTCCTCTTACCCAAACTTGGGCAGTTATCTTCCACCATGCTCCAAGCCTTGTAGCAGCGCTGTCGGAATAAGTTAACATAGGCAGGGGTGGAGGTACGGATAAATTCCCCCTTCCTGCCTCGTGGGTCAGTCATCAGATCCCAGGTAAGCTTCAAAGGCTCCCATCCTGCCATCACCCGTTTGAGTTTTTGCTGATGATTGGCTTGCTCCACGCTCTCGTTTAGGGTTTTGGCAGTGAGGCGCGGCAAAGCTGACTGGCTAGGCGGAGTCACCCGTACCATCTACAAGATGGTGAGACCGAGCCGCAAAAAAGTCCTCAAGTTGTCCGGCAAAGCCCTCGAAGCCATCTCTTTTCTCCCCTTGACAAGTCTCATGGCCGCAACAAGTTGGTGGAGAGCGACCAGAGCCAAGGTAACAGTATTGTGCTTGATCCGCCATTTGTCCTTTGGGCTGTCTCCGCTACTTGGGACCACAGTAGAAGACGAACCGAGTGGCTTGGGCGGTGTGTTACTTGCGGCAGTCAAAGAGGTGGCCTGGGCGCGCAAGCCAGAAGGTTGTGGGCCAAGTCGTTTTTTTGCAATTGGTGTGTATTGGTACTTCTTGGGGCTGGCTACGGACTTTGAAGATCGAGTGTTTGGTCGTTTTGCTCATGCAGGAGGACGGTAAGCACTGGTTGCTTTTCCAGAGGAGGATGTTGATTGAACAATCTCAATGTCAGAACCTCTGGTACCCACACTGATTTTGCCGGATCCTTCCATGGTCAGGTCAATGACATTGCAAGATGTGTAGGCAAGGACCTCCTCAAGTGTGGGTAACTCATCCTCCGCTGGCGAAGCCGGGGGTTCCATCAGTGTATCTTCCACTACATGCAAGTTGTGTATCCTTGCAAGGTAAAACATATGTTTACAAGCACTACGGTAGCGTACGTAGTGCGCACAGGAGCAATTGGTAACATGTGCCTTGTTGTTACCCTCCGGTGCTTTCAAAGTTACCCAATACAACAAAGACAGGGGGTGAGTGAACGACGATATTGTAAACTGGCACATAAATTCCAAAGATGTCAGCGTGATCCCATTTTGTTTTTTTGAATTGAAAAAAATATGTACACCTCGCGGATTCTGCGAGCAACCACGCCTAGCAGCTGCAGGTCCTCTGTAGTAAACGCCTCCGCCAGGAGCTTTGCTCTTTGCTGAAAGTGGTTGGTGTTTTGCCCTGAAAAGCCGCTTTCCACTTGCATCTGGGCCCATTGCTAGTGAGATTCGACCTTGTTGGTGAGGACCTGTACCACTTCGTCAATTCTTAGGTGTTCTGTTGGAGGTAAATAGCTGGTCTTCAAGAGCCGCTGCCAAGACTCCGTGTAATTGTTTGTGTGAATTCCCTGATGGTCAGTCTGTTGTTTGGTTTTTATGTTTGGGAAGAAGCACTTGTCAGCAACTCGGAAAAGAAGAAGAAATTCTTGATCACATGAGGGTTGACTTACGGTTCGAAAGAAAAGAGCCCATTGAGGCAATCAGGTAGTCCATTGTTGGTTGACATAACCAGCAAAGCCAGGGCTGATGTCATTCCAGCGCAGCATGAATTGGTAAAAATTGCCGGTGGGGTTCTTTGGGGAGTACATAATGCTCCGAAATTTGGTGAATGCTTCTTCCCATTGGTTGCCGAGGTAAGTTTTGGCTTTGCCGCGGAATGCCTTCAGCACATGAAAGATGCACCAGTAGTGCTTGGGAGCTTTGTTTGAACCCAAATAAACGTGGAGCACCGCATTGGTAATCGCTAGTGCACAGTCACTCATGATTGAGCGCGAATGGAATCCAGTCGATTTGCGTAGCCACTGGAAGATCGGACGTATTGCTTCCCTGTAATAATGGTGAATCAGCTTAGAACTTGAAGAGCTGAGAAGAATGAGGGAAGATGGGGTGATGGACTAACTCAGTGGCAGAAGCTGTGAAGGCCCATGCTACTGGTAGGCCTTTGCCAACTATGGGATCACAGATCATGAATGTCCAGAGACTAATCTTTCTGCAGTCCAAGAGAAAGTAGTTATTGGTGGAGTTGTGGGTGGCGTCCATCATCAGCATGCTGGATCCATGAGTGAGCATCATGTCCTTCTGCCAGCCGGACTGAAACACAAACAAAAACCGTTCGTTGTCCTGGAGCTCCGCGCGCGTGTTCCAACCATGGTAATTCAACGCCTGCTACCACAATCCCAAAGACTTGGGCACATCCGGGTCACGCTGCGCCACAACCTGGATTCGGGTTTGGCGGAGGTAGCAAAATCGATTTTAAAACTTGTGAAGTCCCTCTGGTATGACCTTGGCGGACGCAATCTGGCAGAAGTTGGATTTAGGTGATTGCGTTAGTAACAGCTGACCAATCTATTTAACAAGAAGATTAAGACTTACCGAGCTGATGTAAGGGGTACAAATCAGCTTGTGAATGGCCTTCCAAATAAGACCTTCTTCCACACAGGCTTTCAGCCAATCATCCACAGCTTGAGGGGGGCAAGTGGCAACCATGTCATTGTGGGAGTATGGGTCATGATTGTGCTTCCAAAACCACCGCACCCGCAGCGACTCCGATTCAATGTGGTGAGATACTGAAAAGCGGGCAGGACATCCGCATTGAGCAGATATGTGTTTTGATTTGCGAGAATTGAGTGGCGGATTTGCATGACCTTTGCATGGGCAGGTGAATTCCAGCTTGAAGAAGTTAAGGCGGGGGACGGAGTGTTTTTCTTTGGGGTTGGCTGGGTTGGAATCTGCAGACTTAGAATCTTTAAGGTTGAGAGGATTGGTAACTTGATTCTGGTTCCACCTTACAATTGCTGACATTGCTGCCCCAAAATTTTCAGCATCTTTGAGCGTGCGACCGGGGATTGTAAACTGGTAGGGATAGGTGGCAAAGTGGGGATGAAGGCCACCAACGTGGCGCACCAAACGGAGGGCATTTGGCGGTGAGAAGATGCCTTTGGGGATGACAACTTCATGAGTAAAGGTAGTTGGGACCACTTCGGATAAGTCAGTGATCAATGGGAACATGTTTGACACGATAAAACCGGTGGATTGGGCGGCAATAGAGCAAAGTAGCGGAATCAGAGCTTGGTAAGAAAAGCTCAATGGAAGACAGTGAGGGGGGAAATGGAAGAATTTAACGGGAAAAAAAATGGTGAAAGAAGATTTGTGATAAGTCGTAAGTGTGGCGCAGTGTCAAGCAATGAGAAGTGGAGGCAAGAAGGGTGAAGGAGGGTGCTTGTAGTACGAGAAAATCTTCAGGTGGAGTGTAACAATAAAAGGGGGATAGATAACAATAAAAGGGGGATAGATGATAGCAATGACCAATTGGTGTGCAGGTGTGCGGAAAACAGGTAGTGAAGCGGGAAGTTGAAAGAAGCCCTGGAAGGGAAGGTTGAAATGGCAGTACGTAGAAGGTTGGGTGAAATGGCAGTACAAAGAAACTTCAAACAGATGGGATAGTAATAAAGTTGTAAGGAAGAGGTCTGAAGCGGTGATAAAAGTTAAGAAATGGGAGGTCTGAAAAGATGCAAGTGGGCCGGCCGTGGAGAAAATGCGGAGTATCTGATGCAAGAAGGTAAAAAAATGAGGCGTAATAAAAACTTAAGGTACAAAGTAAAAATAACCTTCAGAGCTTGATGCAAAACAAAGGGGGACTTAGATGAGAGACAGAGGAAGGGATAGAGCCAACGGGTGATGAGAAGGTCTTTAAATAGGCCTAAAAATTTGCTGCAATGGTACATACCATGCTCACTTGGGGCGGGCGACTTGGTGGATGGTTCAAGGCAGAAGCTCCAACCTTGTGTGTGGGGGTCTGTGGTAGTGTTGATACCTGGTGATACGGATTGTGTCAATGTGGAGAGCGGTGTCGTCTATGCTGCTTTCCTGATTTGTATTTGCTTCCAAATCGGTGATAGCTGTCTCGCGCCGGAATACCGGATCACCAAATATGGATTTATGCTTGGGATTGTCTGTGGCAATCTGGTCTCCTGTGGAACGATTCGTTCCGGGCAATTTGGAGCCCATTTGGACATGCCAAACAGAAGTTACAACATTCTGGTTCAAGCCGATTTTGGCCAAATCTTCAAATTACTACCACACATAAACCACTCATGGGCTATGGAAATAAATCATACAGTAATTAACTATAACCATTATTTAATTTCTGGTCCCTTTTTGAGCACATTTAGAGATTCCAAAAAGAAGTTACAACATTTGAGTAGAAGCAGATTTTGGCCAGATCTTCAAATCACTGCTAGATGCAAATCACTCATGGGCTATGAATATAAATAATAAAGTAAAAAAATATATCCATTAATTAGTTTCTGATACACTTTTTAGAACATTTGGACATGTCAAACAGAAGTCACAACATTTGAGTAGAAACCACTTGTAAAATAAACAAAAAAACAATAGAAGGATTTTTTTTTGAGAATTTTGACTTCATCATAAAATTCTACACGTTTTTCAACATAGGAAAAAATTTAAAAAAAATAATTAAAATTAAATACCCAGGTGTGCACGTGGAAAACCGGGTTTTTGGTGCAGGGCACGCTGCGGAGAAAACCGGGTGTCAGCGCGGATTACCCGGGTTTTTTTATCAACACCCTTTTTTTCCCCCCTGGAGATTCATCATGTCACAGGTGACCCACTTCTTTTCTTTAATGTCATCAGATTCATAGGTTTCACTTGCTGTGGCTCTGTGTTCATTCCAACCAAGTTTTCCATCTTCTAGCTGTGTATATATGGTGTGTTGAGCTTGTCTGGGCCGGTTGTTAATCCCCACTTGACTGCGGTCAAGCCGGGCTTAACCCCCGGCCCAGACAGCCTAATTTCACCTGTTCTGTGCGGGCTGGATCTTGGCTGGCGCTTAAGCTAGCCTGGTCTGCTTTTAAGCCAAGCGGCCCAGAACTCCTACGCGGCGCCTCACAACTGCCACCAACTCACACAGGTCAGGGGTTTTTTTATTCATTTTTTCTCACATCAGGGTTCCATTATTTTAATTTTTCATGTTTTTTTTTTTTTTCAAATTTAGAATGTCAAACAAGAACAGGATGAGCAACAGGGAGCTCCGCTTGCAAGCACACAAAGCGGAAGCAAGCGAACTTGCCCAAAGACTTGCAGAGTTCAACCTCCAGAACCATCAAGACTATACCCAAATAATGTTGTTAATTAGTGAAAAAATTTTATTGGTTTGTTTCATGGTGTGCCCAATTTTACAGGCTGGTGTACCAATCTTGCAGGCGTGGCCGGCTGGCTTAATCAGGGGAGAAGCTAAGCTTCAGCCTGACCCTGCCCTGCTTAAGCACTGGCCAAGCAAGACTTAAGCACCGGCTAAGCAAGACTTAAGCACCGGCTAAGCAAGACTTAAGCACCGGCCAAGCACGCTTAAGCAGAGGACAAGCGTGCTTAAGCAATTTTGGGACTGGCTTAACCACCGGCCCAGACAAACTTAACACACCATATACACCCTGAAAAGAGTGAAACCTTTTGCCAGAATGAGACATCAAGGAACCTCTATTTAATATTGATTACCATTGGCATTGAAAAATCATGTGGGTCAGCTATGCTAGATTAAATATATTAAGCATGTTTATAATCAGGCTGAAAAGGATACCCATTTTATATGCTAGTTGTCAGATAATAGTATTTTACAGTAGAACTCACTCTACTACAAAAATATTCCATAGCAACGGAACAAAGGTGACTGGAACCAATTCTAAATCAGAAAAGTATTCCTTGTCCCAAAAGTATTTTCCCTTTTTCTTCCTTCATTATTTCATGTAAAAGAGTTGGCACAGCCTCAGAGGGGGAGGACAAACAATTCTGCCAAAGGAAATATCACCTTGATCAAGATTCAACACTTAACACCTGATGCAGCACTTCTCACAGATGCTAACTTGATTAGACTGTTACATTTATTTTTCTAATTGTACGGGTTATTGAGCAAGCCCAGAGTAACAGCACTCCGGAAAAACAACCAATTAAGAAAGGGATGAATCATTAGAGTTTGTCACAGATTCCTTTGCTCAAGATGGGCAAAGTTATTCATATATTGTGTTTATCCAACCTCCAAATATTAGAAAGTCCGTCATCCCTCCCCCTCCCTGATGTGCACAGTTTGTTAGTAACATGAAAGGTAAACCCTTTTTCCTGAGGGCCCCTGGGATTCATGTGAGGGTTGGGAATCTGGGATATATGTGAAAGTAATTTCAATCACTTCAATTGAAATTTTCCCTTGAATTCAAGTGTAAATAACTGTAGGGCGTGTGGCACACCACGGCAAAAGAAAAAGTTTATGTGAGCCTGTTTGTAACATTTTCAATACAAACGTTAAATCTTGAGGTTCCCAAGGTTCAAAAATCCATTGTCCCACAAGACCAAGTTTTTTTTTTGTGGGACAATGGGTTTAGAGTCCTAATCTGACTGTGGGATTATCAACAAGCAAAAAAAAAAAAATTTGCTCCAAACAAACAAGCAAGAGCAAAATCCAACAGTGCTAAGTCGCTGGTTTGAAGGAGTTTTTTTAAAAAAAAAGAAGTCAACAGGGTTAAGCCACTGAGGCTGTTTCCTCTTGAAACTTTGAGAAATCAAGGTTTCTCAGAAAAAAAATGCCGGGTGCAAGAAAACAGGTCCAAATCACACAAATTGTGCCTCCCTTGTATCAATTGGATAGTTGAGTGGTCGATGGAGGCACAGTCATGACCCGCAATATCAAGAGCGCGGGTTTGGCTCCTTGTTTTTCCTCAGCCAGCCTCTAACTTAACAAATTCCCTCCTATAACACTTGCGTGCCAGTCCCAGAGGGCCTCCGAAGGAGGGACTTACGACTAAAGCCGACTTTTGGCCTGACACCAAAATATTTTTTGACCTTTTTTCACTAATCTCTCTGTAGCTCTTCACTGATCAATAATTTTCCTGAACAATGGCAGAAGAAAAGATGCGGCTTGTCTCTGCGCATCCATTGATGCCGTTGTTTTCTTCATATCTCCAAATCTGTGGAATGTATCCCCTCCCAAATGATTTTAAGAGCTCGACCCTTGGAATATACATTGTCCCATGTGTTGACATGGTGCATGGCATTATGGATTGGTATTGACAGATCCTTCAACAAAAAATGTATACCTGTCAAGAAATCTGACCAGAGGATGTTTGCAATGTGTGGAAGAGCTGTCAGCAATCTGTCTTGCCAGATCTGCAGGTGTATATACATAGTTGACATTGATGAGCATCAAGAGAGGAGATCAAAGACTTTGAAAAAGAATGTAAACTAGAGGATAGGGTGGCTGGGCTGCCCACCAGTTCACCCACCACACCCTTACTAACCATCCCCCTGTGACACTAAGAAATGAATGCACCTGGCCTTCCGCTCACACCCACTTCCAGCTCTTGAATAAGAGCCACTGGAGTTTGAAGTAAGGCACATAAGCTGAAAGCCTTCTTTTACACCTTAGGAGCCAGCTTTAGTTTTGTTGAAATCAAATCAGTTTCAGCCACTTCAAAGACAATTCCTTGAACTTTCAGCCAATTCAAAGGCACTTTTGATGAATGTCTGACTCCAGAAATAAGTTCACCTGATGGGGTAAAGATAAAATTCTTTAACATTTTTCCACAATGTGGTTTCTTATATTCTGATATAATTCTATTGCTAGCCAAGTGTATTGTTCAATTCAAAAAAAAAATACATTAATATACTCCGCAGACAAAGTATAGAAAAGATGCTTAAACCATTTTTGTACTCAATGCAGGTGGGGATCACACATTTTTATCAACATAACCATCATTTGAATCACAAGATTGTTGCTCAAGTACAGATATACATCATTGTGTATTAGCAACAAAAATATTCAACTATCTCTTTATCATTTATGACCTAGTCTCTATCTCTTTAAATCCACCTCTCTATGTCACAATTATCATAGCTAATCAGCCCACATTTATTTTATTCTGTTTGTCTTTTTGCATTCAAGGGCTATCAAAGAGGTTTTTACCTACTCAAGTATTTGCATTCCAGAACATTACTTCCCACCAAGAAAGTTGTTTTGTAAACTATGTACGCCACACTTTTTGACTAACTGAGTCATCTACATGTATACCATATCATTCACTTCCCCTGCGGAAAATTTACAGCATTTGTGCTCCAGCTAGGGCAAGAAAAATTATCTATCACATGGTCACTGTGTCTGTATTTCTATGACACAGATTTAACAACTGATCATTCTACACTCATGCCATTTATTTTTCTTTGTCATAGTTTTTCCACTTGGTTGCCAGTTATGTCATTTCTTTTCTCCCTTTCACAGGTTTCTTGTGGGAGGTGCAGCCGCCAAATCAATAATTCAGCAACTCTTTCACTTATTACATCTAGATTCTGTTTGATAAAATTCTCATCTTTCATTTAAGAAACACTCATGTTCCTGGTCTCTCATGTAATTAAACATCGAAGAAGTACCCAAATGTGGATCCAGAGAGCTACCTTTTTGATTTTCCCAACAACCATTGTTTGTCCACCAGGGTATGATTTGCAACAGGTTGGAAGAGAGATGTTTAGCTCACAATATATAGTACAATGTTGTGCACTATTTCATGACCCTTGCAGTTGCTCAGCTATTTGCTCATTCAAAACAGTGCCTCACTGGTTCTCTACAAGTACAGAGACACTGGTATTTCACTTCTTTTTTTTTAAAGAAGCGGCTGAGTGGTTTTGCGTTTGAAAGACCCAGGATTCCCAGACTGTTGTTGGACGCGGAGATGACGTCCGGAGTACGCTTGGCCAATGACCATGGTCCTTTTTAGAGACTTGAGATGTATATTTTCTAGTTGATGAAACTTCTGGCTGTGGGTTGGGATGGTTTTCGAGAGGTTTGTAAAGGGAGTCTGTTTGTTTGCTATCTGAGCTGAAGTTGAACTTTGAAGTGTGTTTCCCTTTCCGCGCCCCAATTTCAGGTCGCAGAGGGTCACACTGTTGCGAGAGCAAGACAGCGTGCTCAAACGGATAGTGTTACAAATGGTGGAGGAGCCAAAAGACGGCAACGAGGGTGCCGGCCACGGAGAACAAGATGTTGGCGATCAGCGTCATAATTTTCTGTACCTGTTCCCACTCCTGCCTCTCCGTGTCTCTATTGGGCCCCCGCATCATTGCCAGAAGATCCGCTTTCTGATCCCTCTTCCCTCCTCTTGCTGAGACCATATCTGCATAATCTTGTCAGTCTTTCTCTAATTGGATCTTGCCCAAGATCCTTTTCAGCTCCTCCGACTGGTTCAAATGTGGGAAATAAAAAGAGCAACATATTTCAGACGGTGCATTTTCCATACCTTTTTTTGTTTATGAAGAAAAAATCCGATTTTGTGGGGTCTCTATCAATAGAGAAAATAAAATAATTCAACATTCACTTTTTCTTGCACGGGCTGGCGCTTGAAGTAAAGCCGAGTAGTTTTGAGGAACGCGAAGAATGTATGTTCTTGACATTGTTGAGTTGTTTTTCAAGTTGAAGCAGGAGCATTTGAAAAAAAAGCAAGTCAAATTGTTAAATTAGTTGCCAATGAGATGTGTCCAGCAAGCGACGAAGAGATAAAAAAGAAAGTGTTCTGCGCACCAGAGCGTGATCCCTCTGCGTGCTCAAGGGTCCAGTGTTCTTTAGCAGCGGCAGCGAGGACAAAGAGCGACGAGTGATCGACCCAGCAAAAGCCCTCGACCGCCTCCACGTCCTCCGGGTCCGATACATGTGTTACTGTTTCTGTGGCGGCATGTGTGGATGGAGGGAACCTCAACGAGATTTCCTGGAACGTGCGCCTAGCTTCTGGGGAAAGCAGCGCGAGGGAAGACGGGTCGAGCGCGGTGAAGGTGGTCGCTATTTTTGGGGCCAGCGAGTCGGTGAGCACAAGCTTCACCAAGTTGTTTGCTGTTTTTCTGCGCGTGAACTTTTTCTTTTCTGTGCGGTCACAAACAAGAAGCTACATACTCCAGGATGAATCCAATGCAATTTCTCAACAGCAGCAACAAGCGACCTCTGAACAGCATCAAGGACAGTGTTGGGCTGCAGCCGCAGCCAACGGGCAAGCTGACGTCGCTCTCCTGACACTGGTAATCCACCGACCAGCCACGCCCACACGAGCAGCCGCAGAAGAATCTCCCGCCCTCTTCACAGCACTTACCACAGTAATCATCCCAGCCATCCTGCTAGCGAGCATGATGGCGGTGCCGATGCTGGTTCTGAAGAAGGATGTGCAGGTGATGATGATCAAGAACCACGGACAGCGGAGAGACAGCAGAGGCTTACCTGAAATGTTTCGTGATCCAGGCCATTTTTTTGGTAGTGATCTTAGACGTGCCCGCGGCAACAAGCAGGTTGCCCTTGTTCTCTTGCTCAGCTTTGTGTACAAGTTCAACCACACCTGCGTTGTGATAGAAATGAAGTGAGGGGTTTCAACACATCCAGGCATATGGCAGTGAAGAGGTGCAGAACGGTTGGGTTAAGTGGCTGGGTGTGGTGGGTTGTGTGGTGTGTGCCGTGGCAAAAAGTTGGCTCTCAAAAGGAGCCTTGTTGTCTCTGTGTTCACCCCAGGTCGCCCCCATCCCATCCGTAACTTGTGCACGGAGGGGGCGATCTCAGGTGACCCCCTGTTGAGTCTTTGGCTCACGGGGCCCGATCCAAAACCCGTTGGACTGCCTAACGGCGTCCCCCGGTTCCACATTAAAAGGGGAGAGGCCAAACCCACGATCCCAGTTTTCCAGTTTTGGTGAAAGCGTGGCTTTAATAAACTGGGATTAGAGGAGAGGAAATGGGGACATGTTGTTTACACAAGGAGGTAGAGGAGATCAAGCCGGTCATGGTGATGTGAGCTATAAGGTAATGCAATGCGTGGGTTGGGAGGAATTGCACTTTTAAAAAAGTCCACACCAAAACATGTTTTGGTGTCAGGCCAAAAGTCGACATAAGCCGTAAGTCCCTCCTTCGGAGGCCCTTTGGGATTTGCAGGCAAACTGAAGGAGGGACTTAGTTAAGTTAGGGCCAGCCTGCAAAACAGCCCAAGAATTCAACTGGTGGGCAACGACTTTTGCGTGCGAGAGTCAATTGATTCAATTGAACCTACTGTTTTTACAGGTTTTGTTTTGGTTTTCATAACGGGTCTGTTACCGCTTGAGAACTTCTGCACAAACTTTTGAAAAACGGTTTCCGCAGGGGCCCGGAGCCGACGTCCCCTGCTGATTGAATAGAAAACCTCCGCGTGCGGTTTCGAGAACCGCACGAAAACTTCCGTTTTTCGCCGTGGTACTGTATATGTTCTTTGAAGAGCCTCGGAACTTGCTGTTGTAATTGACATGTAAATATTTACTTCCAGACCTGCTGACCAGTTGATCAGCTTGGTTCAATAGGGAATTTACGAGAGCTTAGAGATGCGCCAAGCGGGGCAGGCGGAGTGGAGAAAATGATCGGCTCGCCCTCGCCGCTCGGCTCTCGAACTTCCAATCCATCGACATTCGGCACAGTTCAAAATAAGATTTGAGATGGGATTTCGCCAGGTCAGCTGATTCCTGTGTATACTATCGTTTGCCTGGTATAAGTTTGATCTAGTTTGATTGAGTGACCGGCCCGCACCGCAAGAATCAATGATGATACACCACTACAACTTTAACCGACATGACATGATGGCCAAATCTCTCCAGAGCCAGCCAGAGCCTAAACATAGAGCCAAGGTCTAGACGCTTCCTCGAAGAAGAGTCAAGCGGTTCTTAGTCACGCAGGGCATCTGGTTCCATCCTCACATCCATTTTACTCTATGTAGAATTCGTGATTCTACATTTCTATTAAAACTGGTACGTTTGAGAAGGGCTCATCATGGTCATGACCGGTGCATCAGGTGATGCCTTGGTAGGTGTATGTAACAGACTTCACATCAACTAATGGAGAGCTGGAGATGAGTGTACATAGTGTACAGCTTGAGCTTCTTTTAGGGTCCAATCAACAATCTTACTTTGACTTGATTTGAACAAGCCATACGGTTCATAGAGGTTCATAGCGACGTACGAACACGAGCGGGACATCCCCACCGGGGCCGTTGAATAAGCTCAACATCTGAGCGAGATGTCTTCTAACTTGCCAAGCTCAACACGGAGTTTATGTGTTGTGTTTAGCTGGACGGAGTTGCACGTGAGCTAAATTTTTAGGTTGATAATTCGGAGTTTGGTGCTGTTCTTCCCCTTTTGTCGGGGTTTTTGATCAGAGGACTTTGCAGCGTCATCACGAGCGGCTTTGCGGATGTTGCTCAGACGTTTCACCCGATGGTCCCTGGCAGGAATTCCAATGCGGGGTAAAAGCCGGCTGATGTCTCACAGGCTATGTGGAGAGAAACATGTCAGCTACATAGCCCAACCTGACCAGACTGGATGGAAGAAGATGGAAGCCAGCGTGCCATATGTAGCTGACAATATCGGACGCTGACCAGCTCAAGCAGGCTTTGGGGGGTCCAAGTTAAAGGGTGCCAGGAGGCGTGTACATAAATATCCACATGTCGATCCAAGTCAAATGGACGATGACCTCGTTTTTTTCATGAGGCGTCGATGAAATTTTGTGCAGACATGAAGTTATGAACATATAAGAAATTATGTATGTAGCGAAGCAGACTTAAGCACTTGGAGCTGGTGCTGGTAAGTATGAAACCCACGAGGTTCCCCATGATCAAAACAAGCGTAAAGTCGGGGGACTGTTGAATTCCATACCCTTCGCATGAAGTGGGGCCTTCATGTCAACCGCCGAGCCGACAGTTGTTTTGGCTCCCTTTTCAGCCAGGTGATCAGGGTTAGGAACAAGCTGGTGGCAGAGGAGGCTACGTACAGCTTACAGTTGGTCAGCGGTTCCCATTTTCAAGATTTCGCTGCATCATACATACTACATAGGAGCGGGAAGATGGACGCACGGGATGAGAGTCGAGACAAAGCAAAGGCGCATCGTCATTCCTCATCATCAGGGTCGCTCGCTATAACGTAAACACTTCCAGCTTCAAACCCTTTCGAAAAGCGCTACAGCCCTTGTAACGCATTTATTTAAGTACAGGCTTGCGAGAGAGTGGTTTCGTGCTGCAAACCCAACCCCTCCAAAAAACGAAACAGTCGCCACCTACTTGTTATCTTTTTGGACGCTTGCTCGCTCACATTCGACTATATAGAATACCTTTGCTCGAGGCAAGCGTGATCAGCCCCCCTCAACTCGTTTATCTTTTTCCCAGCCCTTACACGTACTCCAATCCCTTTGGCAGACGTCATCTGGTTCAAGCTAACGAGACTATTTTAAAGCCAGTCTACCGAAGAACTTGTTATCCGGCTGATTTCCACTCTCATTTTCTATCCTGACTGTCCTCGAGTTCGCTATCAACGTTTCCATATCTCTCCTTCTCCACAGCCAGCCCCTCTTCGTGTCCCCAGGCTTACGCTCTACTCTCGTCTTCAAACCAACCATCCAACTCAGTCTAAAAGCAGTGTCGTACTCGGAAGTCTGAATCAAATTGCTGGGCCGAATTTAGCTCCACCGGTGTGACATAGCCTTCCCGCCTCCTCCGGTCTCAAACTAGCCATCCCATTGAATTACCAGCCTTGTTACTTCCACCAGCGCCAGCCCTTCAAGCTTCACTTTCATTTCTTTGCGCTTTGATCTCGCAATCAATTCAACAACCCCAGCTCGATTTCACTTATAATTTATAATATAAAAGCTCCCACCCCATTGCCGCTCTGGCCCTCGTATTATACCTCTGAATTGCCCATTTGAGCATATAATCAGGAAATTTGCAAACTTCCTTTGGTCGTTCATCCCATCAACCCTTCTTAATCAACTGCACTTCCCCACAATCCACCTAGCTTAAGCTTACATCGCTGGTAATTCCCAACTAGCCGCTTTGTCCACCTTTTGGGCTCGTTAGAATACACCTTCTGTTCGCTATTTGCTCGTGCTATCACACCCATCCACTCCTGTAAGCCTCGTCAGCTGCTGGATTTTAGTGGCCGTGAACACTGACGCGCGCTTTCCTTTTTTACACATCATCATCGACTAAAATATAACTCCCTGCCTCAGCATAAACGCTATACTCCTTTGATCATGCCTCAAACTCCTCCCGAGAACTCGAGCATTATCAGCATTGCATCTGATAGTCCTCAGCCATCATTAAGCAGCCCTTTGGATCAAGACAGAGGGTCGCCGGTTTCCGAACTGGCTGAGTTGAGTTGCAAAGAGATTCAAGCGTTGAAGCAGTACTCTCACTCTGTTCAAAACTTTAGTCAGTCGTGTTTCTTCTAACAATCCATCTATCCATCCGAAGTCCCAATCATGAGCTAATCAATAGCCCGCCAACAACATTTTTTCTTTTGTTATCAGCATACCAATTGTTTGAAAACTTTCGCCTTGAGCTCGCAGCTAAGGGTCGACCATCACCTTCTGTTAACATTGTCGATCCTTCTGGTTCGCCTCCATCGAACAGCAAGTCCAGCAAATCGGATCATATCGGCTTCCGTTCAACGGACTTAATTATTGACAACTCAAGTTCCCCACCATTCGATAATCTTTCCCAACCCCAGCCTAATAACTGTAGCACTCGCCGGAAGCCAAGCGATTTACCCAGGCGCAAGAAGTATCCTGGCCCAGACTTTCCGGAAGGTACTGGTCTTTAGGCGAATGGTCAAAGTTCAAGAGACTCGTCGTTCCTTTGGTTTTCAAACTTTTGGCGCAGCCTATTTCTCAGAGCAAAAAAAGAAAGAAAATTTGCTTCTTGTACCATTTATTATAGTCTTTTCTTCGGTGCGCTCACTAGCAGCTTCAACCTTGTAAATTAGCTTCCCCCAACACGCAACAACAAAAAAAAAGCAAAATAAACCAAAAAAAAAAACAAAAACGCAAGGAAGGAACTCGTCGAAACATGTCGAATATACTGATTTATTACGATCTAGATCTGTTGATCACTTTTGGGAAACACTGACATACATAACAGATTCCTTTACATACTCTTCCAGCTCTGATTCGGATTGTTATGCTGATCTTTTATCCTTCTGCTACTCCCTTGTTAACCGTTAATGCATCCACAACTGTGATTTGGCTAACTGTGAGATCTATGACTTGGGAAATATTGACCAGTCATGTGTTGAAATAAAGATGACTTGCAATGTTGTTGACTTGCCTGACGTCTGGAGATTCGAGAGCTCATGGTGTCACGATTGGCCCCTGTTTGAGAAAACATTTCTCACCTCGAGCCATTGGCCACTCACCCTGCTGATCTTGTGGATTTGCCCTGAGCATCACTCGATTCTCCGCCTACTTTCATCGTCGATACCTGATGATGCAATGCTGTTGCAGATGCGCAAGTCTGATCGCAACAGGCAGAACCATCGTCGTTGGAACTCTTGACTACATACAGACGCCAAGTATGTACATAACTGAAAACCACGGATTCACGAATGGTGCAACTCCAAAAAAAAGAAAGACAAAAAAACTGCTGAGCCCACCGTTCCACGCTTATCCGGGCCGGCCATTGGGCTGTACAGCTCGATGGCCAGCCGGGCCAATTGTTTGAACGTCTTGATGGCAGAGCTGGCCGTGCTTGATGGCCGGCTGGGCCAAACAAGTTGAAACATACATCTCAATGGCTTACTTCGGCCAGCTGGGCAAAACAAGTTGAAACATACATCTCAATGGCTTACTCGGGCCAGCTGGGCTGGCTCTACTGGGATATCAACTCGATAGCCGGCAGGGCCATTGAGTCCGCACAACCCGATGGCCAAGCTGGACATCAAGTCGTGCTACGTGTGTACTTGTAGGCCAAGCCAGTCATCAAAGAGTACACCACAATGGCCACAATGGTGGCCAGTGAGAAGTACAAACCAAAGGCCAGCTTGCCCACCGGTGGCTTGGTCATCGAGCTGCTCAATGACAGGTCACGTTCGTGGTCCGGTGGCACACGCGCCGCCGACGGTTTTTGTCACCCACACGGGCCGATGCTCAGTCTGGCCAAGCGGTTCTGTGCCAGACAAAGGCCAAACAGCATACTGGCAGTATGCGTTATGCAGTTTCACCCGTGATCCTTACATGCAACCGCTTATCCGCGGCCGCGGTCTTTATCGTCCTCATGGCACATTATGTCGGCTACATATTTTCATTCTTCGCCGTTCAGACCAATGCTTCAGTGCGACATCATGAGCTCATGATTCAACTCGGAGCTCTCGCTGACACTCATTGTCCTTCGCATAACTCGGGTCTAATCGGTTCATCCTCATCAGCATTATCTCGATATCATCATCATACCTGTTTCAAGTCCTTAATTATTGGTAGTTTTGGAGCGCAACTTGGCCAACAAAAAGTCATTCATCCAGAAGCTTTTGTTGTTACTTGATTGGTCAAACTGGTGACTGGTTGAATAGTGGTCCCTGTACAGGGTAGTATAATTGGCAGAAATATATCATTGGTATGCCACCTTAAATTTCTACTTATATACCTGCTGCATCGTTGCACAGAAAGGAAACCCCTTTTCTTCAAATGTAGATCAAAAACATGACTTGTTTCATTTCATCCTTCTTCTAATCTGGGATGCATTTGAATGATTTTCAAAATGGTCAATCTGATTGTGTGATGGATAGTGATTTGCATGCCACTCTTTTTTTCATCATCCTGTTTCTGAATAATCTTGATGTGTTTTTTGACTTCATCTGTTTGGTTTCTGAAATCTCATGCCACATATGGACCCCTCCAAATTCAATTGTGAGTTGAAGTGGACTTCTTCTTTTTTAGAAATCATAGATAGGGGCTTGGAAAAACAACTCAAATTCCCAACTTGTGGGAAAACAACTACCAAATTTTGGGAAACAAATCTCAAATTTTGGGGGAACAACTCCCAAAAGTTGGAGCTCATTGGGGCTTATCTTTGAATGTACCAAAAGACTTATTCACTGATTGGTAAGTACAATTTGTCCTTGTCTGCCAAGGATCATTCCTCCTTGGATGGCCAGTATTATTACAGCCTGTACCTTCCTTTCAAAGACAATGACTACACAGTGGGTCAGTAGGAAGTAAACCCCTAATGGGTTTCTGATTAAAAATTGAATCAGTGAGCTACCCCCTAACAATTGGTCTTTATTATACAATTGAATCACAAACTCCACAGACATCCACATTAGTGTTTCTGGGGGTTGCTCTAACAACCACCCAGGATTGGGGGTTCTGTCATTCAATCCTGCCAAGATTGCGGGTCCTGCAGGATTGGTGGTTCCTTCTTTCAATCCTGGGGGTTGCTTTCTATGAGAAACAGAAAAGGTGTGACAGGAGAAGGCACAGCTTGGGGAAATGCGTGCAAAACTCTTGTAATTAGACAAGCCTGATGATCAGATGCTGTAACTTTTTCTTTCCTTTCTCATTGTCTTTTCTTCTCCTATTGCACCATACAGGTTTGATCCCCTGTTTCTCTCCTCCTTGAACCATCTCAAAGCTAGAATCAAACTGGAACAAATTATCACAAGACCTTAGCCATTATATTTGCTTCAAACCCTTTCATAAAACAGATACACCACCAGCATTTTCAGTTTTGACCCAGCCTTCAGGTTATCCTGGTTAAAATGGGAAACACTCAAATCAGTTAAATCTGGTTGGATCTCAACCTATCAGACCTTTTGAACAATCAATTGGACAGTTCACATTGGGATGTTTAAACCTATTTCTAACACCCTTAACATATAAAATTTCATGAAATTGTCACACTTCAATATCTGGACGTTTCAGCAGGTTTAGGGAAAGTCAAAATTTTTCCAAAAACTTTATGACAAGTGTCTTAAAATTGGTGGCCAAGTGCCCAACGTGAACTGTCCTAATGGGAAGCATCATCCTGGTACACGAGTCCTTTTGAGACCCTCCGTTCAAGAGGCTTTAGTTACATAAACTTGAGCTAGATGTGACATGTCATTGCGGCCCGCTAAAGCAATTCGGAGCCAGTATGCTGCTTGAGCAGATGCACCGGATGCTGGAGAGTCTTGTGGCCGACATAGCAGTAATCTGCGCATGTGACATGTGTGACATACGAAACAACTTGCAACGTGAGATAGGCAATTGGAGTAAAATCAGACGCTCCTGGAGAAAGACCAGGCTCACATTTGTGCAGTATGTATCTGTTCTGCGGCTTCATCTCTCGTCGTGGCTAGTTTGATCACTTGAAGTCAACTGGTACATACTAGCAAATCTAACTCCGACCGATGCTGTATCAGCTTTGTTGTCCTTGTGATGTGTCTCGATTGATCATGACTGCTTTGTATGAATGACGGCCTTAAATAAGGGAAGACTAGTCATCTAAGCTGTGGAATAATCCTATCCACCAAAGTTTTATTTACTTTCGATCGATGAGATTTGAGCTTGCCTTCACTGAACTTATCCTTCTCCCCTTCATGATGTACAAGTCTCCACGGAGAGATATCATGAACGCTTTAATCTTCTCCATTGGGCTCAGTCACTTGATAGACAAACCGAGCGTCTGGGGAGCCCCTATGGAGAGTGCTTCATCCCTGGCTCAACACGGCATCTGCGACTCCGAACATCCTAGCATTCCAGGAACATATGACAGCTATCTCGCGGGGGTTACCCCTGGGATCCAACTCATAACTGTCACATATGCCCAACCGTGCGTAGTGAAATGGTATGGCCGTGTTCACCGCCAGGAAGCCAGACCCGTCCAGCTTTCGGCGCAGGCGCAAGAATTCTTGCCCAACAACAAGAAACCTCACTATAGCAGCCCAGTAATAAGCCCGAAAATCAAAGATAAATCAGAAGAGTCAAACCAGGCAAGTCAGAATACCCAACCCTCTGATCAATGTGTTGATCATTCAGCGAGAAACGAGCCACCCACTCACAATAATTCAGCGAGAAACGAGCCGCCCAATCACACCATGTCGAATCCATCCGAACATCAAATTCCAGATCTAAAATCAGTCCCAAAACCTTCTTCCGATACCCATAAGACTTCGGAGTTACCTTCTACCGACCAGGTACCAAGCATAGTAAGTAATCAGATATTTGTATGAAATAAGGTCTCGGATGGAGACTGAAGGAAACTGTGTCATCTTCTGGTTGGGCAAACACAGGAGAGTCCCGCAGTCTCAACCTTGCAAGATCCAAATCTCTCTGATCAACTCCACCCAGGATTGAGGTAATTGCAACTTGCATAATGACATGATTCAAATACCGAGATCATTTTTGTTCTAATATTGCCATCTTAATCCTTCTCCGTGTGTCCCATCCTCGGAAACTGGATATGCAAGGCCGTCATATTCAGGTTTACCGGAAAGTAATATTAGAGCTGAACAAAACGATTCACCAGAAATAGGCAAAGGTGCTTGGCAAAACGGTCCTCCGCGGCTACCAAATACTGAGACATACCGTGAAGCGGCTTCAATAGCTACGCATGTATCGCCAGGGAAAAGTTCAAATCGAAGAAAAAATCGAAAATCGCAGGCCTCTCCTTCTCCACAGATTGAAACAAAACAACAGAATCCAAGCAAAGGTGAACAAAGGAACAAAAATTCTGAAGAAGGATCCCCATCTACTTCAGAAATTGGCTGGGAAGAAGTTTCAAAAAAGAAGGCAGCCAAGTCACAAAAAAATCAAACTTCAATAATCAAAAAGAATGGTAATGACCAAGCTGGACTTTCTAGGACATCCAAAGTCTTAGAAGACAAGTATTTTGAACAAAATAGACAAGATGTCCCAATTGAGAGTGATAACACTTTTCAAGATATGAACCAAGCTCACAATCAACTGCAAAGTGGTAAAGGACTTGATACCAAAACTGATCCCCTGGATGAGTCCAATGGGAAGATGGAAAGATTAGATGAATATCATGGGTAAGTTCACAAAATATTATTGAAATCTTTGCTTTTGGTTTAGAAAAACTTGATATTTCAACCTTTTCACAGGGAAATGTTTGAAACTATTGAACCAATCCACAACCTGCATTCTCAAGGTTCAAAAAAGAAAAAGTATTGTCCAATTTTTTATAATTGATTGGAAATATTTGATCTGAATATCTGTTAAACTGCCTAATCTCCCACAGAAAAAAAAATGTGTCTGATGAAAAAAAGATAATAGAAAACTGGAGCAGCATTGAAACCCTTTTGGAACATTTTCGAAAAAATGACATACATCAAAAGTTAGTATTGGTTTCTCATACCTTTTATCTTCTCTTGGTATTAAAATTAATGCTGTTATCACATCAAACCAAAATTCAACCTCCAACTCAGTGAAGGATCATCAGGCCAAACACTCAAATCCCATCCCAAGAGAAAGTCAAATTCGACAAACCAAAAAGATAATGCTTCATCAGCTCAGGAAGATACTGCTGAGGATTTTGCAATTCCATCTTATGAAGTATTGATAACCTCAGACTCAATAACTGCAGAAAAATGCATTAGTAAGACATTTGAATTTATTTTCCAACACCCCCGAGCTATTCCTCAAATGAAAAATTTTTGGGGCCATTTTAAAGCGCAATATGCCTCAATAAATCAAGAAAACAAAGAAATATATAAATTTGCAGATACAAAATTAGAAGAAAGATACAAAAAACTTTGCATGGAAAACAACCTTGATTTAAATCTCATGGATGACATGATGGATTTATTGAAAATTAATCAGAAGGGGAACAATGTGGGAATTAAAAAGTTGGATTATTTCACTTTTCAGAAATTTGTTTTCCATGTGATGGAAGATAAAGGCATTGTTAGGAGAATTTACAATCTGATGGAACCTATTCTTGGGACAAATGAAGCTTTCAGAAGGATGTTAGCACTCTCAAAACAAGTTGTTCAAAACAGTGTCCCTCATATGAGAGATCAGTTAGAACAATTGCATGAATACAAACCATTTTTTGAAGATTCAAAATCAGGATTATTTGAAAAAACCTTTGACATGTTTGGTTTTAATGGCCTCACAGTTTCAGAATTGCAGAATCAATCTGAAATAACTAATGAATCTTACAAAGTAAACAGAATGAAGGTTAGAAATGACTCTGAGGAAAAGAAATACTCAGATTATGTAGCTTTTTTTGGTGAAAATGAAGCTTTATCACGGAGCCCACCAAGAGTACATGTTGAATGGGAAGTCTTTGCAAATCAAATAGATAAGAGCAACTACAGAAAAGTAACCAAATTGGAACAATTCATCCAATCAATTGAAACCAATGGTATCAGCATGAATAGGATCTTGACAGTTATACTTGTTCTTGGCTTAGAAGATGATAATTGGTTGAAACAAATTAAAGATGCCAGAATACTTTATTATATGTCCAAAATTCTTTACAAGGTGATCTTGAAGGATGATTTCAACTACCTTCCTTGGAATGAAACCCCTGAAAGAAACTGGCTAATAAATCATTATTCTGAAAAATATGTCACCAATTTCAAAAATTTGATAGGAAGGCTACATGGGATGAGAAAAGAAATTATGGAAGAAACTCCTCCAGCAGCTTTTACTGACATTGATGATCCAAATATAAAAAATTCACATTTTCATACTGATAATGTTATGAAGAAGTTTGAGCATTTCAGACAATTCTTTTGCAGATTCAAGAATGTAAAAGAAGTGGAGAACTCAGTGCCTCAATTAATGGCTAACAGATTCACAAAGATGGAGCCAGAATTAAAAAAATTAGCAAGAAAGAAAAAATAATAGGCAATGGCAAAAGGGTGTTGCCAAATTCATCTGGGCAATCTCCACATCTAAAGTACATGAAGATAAATCAAAGTAGAAAAAAAAAAACATAAAAATAGCCAGAAAAAAAAGGTGAAAATAGATCAGTAAAAAAAATATTAAAAGATATAATAAAGAGTAATGCATGATAGTGATTACAACTGGGGCTCTGATATATGTTCAATTTTCATAAAAATTTCATCATCAAAAGAGAGGAAATAAATTTCATATTTAGTTTTCAGATAAATCATGACTAGGTTTCTGACAGAGTATATTCTACAATTGGGTCAAATGCACATTAGAGAAATATATATTGCCCCTGTTACCTGTCCAGTTGGGTGATATCTGTTTCCATCTTTAGATTGCATCTCTTTTTTCGGGCTATCTTTTGAATTTTTCAATCCTTTATTATACTTCTTTGTTGATCTTGGTAACTCCATGTGGGGCATTTTTTTGTTTTTATTTCATCACCACATCAGGGATTCTTACATGGAAAATCCTAGCAAGCAATCAAGCATTTGTTGAATTTCAGAAGTCACAGTGGGAAAAATCATAAAAAAATGGCAATTCTGATCCTTTTTGAATTGAATACTTTCACAGTGAAAACTGGGCTGGTACATATAGCAGCCTTTGACTGAAAAAATGTCACACAACCATTGGAGATAGATAGAATGAAAGATGTTTCTAGACTGAAGTGTTCATGTGTAAGGGTTGGGTATCCTTCACTGATCTTGAGTTGGTGGAATGGGTGTGGAAAAGGCCTGGATTCCTTGGAGCAAGTCTAGAACCAGCATGGGGGCTTGGATTGCTACAAGCTAGCTCAGAGAGAAGGAGTGTCAGTTCTCTACCCCAGGTGTGAACTTTGCAAGTGCTGTCAGCCTCTGTGATGCCAAGGGCTAGTACCTTTTAGCTACACAAGGTGATAAGAGTTCAAAATAATGGTAAAGTGGGATATTTTCACGTAGAAAAGTAGTAAGAGGAAGGTGTAAAAGAATATGATTCTTTTACAGAGGGGCCTGCTGGCGCAGGGGTGTTTGTAGGTGCCCTCTAAATCAGAGATCTGCTAAGCAGGGTGGTATTTGATTAAGCAAACAATGGGTTTCTGCATAACAGAAGGTGGTGCCAAAGTGCTTTTCCAATTAAGGAACCAGAATGGGGACAGAAGGATAAAAGAAGTACTCAGGCCCCGTCTGGCAGCGTCATAAATATAGGTGTAATAATGGATGTTTAATTCAATAATGAATACACCTCTCAATGTTATCTAACCAATTTTTTATGAATATAAGTCAAACTAATGCTTTCCATAATACAGTAACAAAAATTGCTATTTCAGGCCATCTTCAGCACAAAAATTTCAATATTACGCTTCATGTGTTTCACAAGCGTAATAATGATATTTTGGTGATCAAGATATCCTAAAATCTCAATGTTTGTTATTGGATTATTGAAAGCATTAGTTTGACTTGAACTGATACAAATTTGGTTAGATAGCTTTGAGAGGTGTAGTTTTTATTGAATTAAATGTGCATTCTCACACCTATATTTATGATGCTGCCAAACAGGGCCTCACTGTTGCTTCTTTTAAGCCAAAAAGCCACGTAGGGGGGGTGAAGTAGAGCTGCTGGGTAGATTTGAGGGTTTCTGAGCAGGAGCTGGACACATAGAATGGTTGATTTAAAGAGGAACACCACGGATAAAACAGGCAAACAGGGCAGAGTAACTGAAATAAGGACAGGACATGGCGTAACTGATTGACTGTAATACTAAATGATGATGGGGAAAAACTTTTGGTGTGGAAAGAGGGCTCTATCCAAGTTTATCAAATTCACAGATTTACAGAAACTGACTGCGTGGTTTTTGGCTGTATTTGATTGAAATTGCAGCCAAAAGTGTTAAAAAAGTTTAAAAGTTTCAAAAATTAGTCCCCAAACACTTGCGTGCCACGGACTGACCTCCCAGCCTGCGAAGCACAGGAAAAAAGAGGCCGGTTGACCCCCCTGAGAAGCTCATTAAGGGGTTGGATTAGCAAAACCAGCCCAATCGCACTGAAGCAAAGTGGGACTGGAGTTTACTGGACGAATGACTCGACGGGGGACAAACCACCTGGGTGAGCCCCCCACTCTTTATGCTGCCTATCCCGCTGATGTTCTCCTTGCTGATGACACATGTTCCCATGGCTTTGCTCTGTGTACAGCCGGTCCTTTTTTTATGACCGTGGATTTTGGTTTCATTAACCAGACAAACACACCCCCTCTGCACCCTCAACTTCTCCGTGGCTTCTGCTCCTCGACTGGTTGCCACAGCGGTGTTCTCAATCTTGTATCCAGGTAATTTGCAAAGGCCATCGTCACCACCAAACCAGTTTTCCATCTCCCACATTGAACTCACCCCTCCAAAAGGGAATCTGGCAGACTTGTATCTGCCAGCTTGCCAAGCACTCTCGGCCACCAGTGACGCGCCTGCTTGCTGATAGCACTTGGCAAGCAGGGGAACACCTGCTGGCCAAGAGCACTTGGCAAGCAGGGGAACACCTGCTGGCCAAAAGCACTTGGCAAGCAGGGGAACACCTGCTGGCCAAGAGCACTTGGCAAGCAGGGGAACACCTGCTGGCCAAAAGCACTTGGCAAGCAGGGGAACACCTGCTGGCCGAGAGCGCTTGGTAAGCAGGTACAAACCTGCTTGCTGAGTGCTCTCGGCCAGCAGGTGTTCCCCTGCTTGCCGAGTGCTCTCGGCCAGCAGGTGTTCCCCTGCTTGCCGAGTGCTCTCGGCCAGCAGGTGTTCCCCTGCTTGCCGAGTGCTCTCGGCCAGCAGGTGTTCCCCTGCTTGCCGAGTGCTCTTGGCCAGCAGGTGTTCCCCTGCTTGCCAAGTGCTCTCGGCCAGCAGGTGTTCCCCTGCTTGCCGAGTGCTCTCAGCCAGCAGGTGTTCCCCTGCTTGCCGAGTGCTCTCAGCCAGCAGGTGTTCCCCTGCTTGCCGAGTGCTCTCAGCCAGCAGGTGTTCCCCTGCTTGCCGAGTGCTCTCAGCCAGCAGGTGTTCCCCTGCTTGCCAAGTGCTCTCGGCCAGCAGGTGTTCCCCTGCTTGCCAAGCGCTCTCGGCCAGCAGGTGTTCCCCTGCTTGCCGAGTGCTCTCGGCCAGCAGTGTCAGGATACCGTTATGGCCACACCTAACAAGCCTAACTGTAATTACTCTCTCAGTTTAAACCAGGTGTATCAAACCCTGTGGATACCAGCCATGGCTGATGCAGTCTTCCCGCTCTACTATCCCTGCAGATGACGAGTTTATCGCGGATGCAATAAACCAATCCAGCTTTGACCATGATATTGCTCTGCCCTGAAGCCCCTGAGGCCCGTGGCACTTAGCGACGATACGGCTAAGCAAAGTAAGCACTCTACCTTTAGCCTTGCTATAAAGATGATGCCTTTCCTCAGGAACCTAATCTTTTTCTCTCACGCGCTCACTTAGTTTTCCATCCTCACATTCAATACTTCCAAATCTAAGCCTTCTTATCGTGTCAACCACTCTTATCATCCACCAACTATCCAAACACCAATCACTTGTAACTCACTCGAAGTAGTCAAAGACCTCGTGCCAACTCCTTTGTTATTCTCTTCCTTCCAAGCTTCCTGTTCCTATTCTTGTCCTGCGTCATCCACACGCTCTTGTTCTTTCCTTCATTTTTCATCCTTAAACTTGACCTCTTCTAAGCCACACCTGTGCCCTTTTACTTGTTCACTCTGCTTCTAGGTAAGATTAGACGCATAACACTCATTACTACATGTTTCTCACTCTTTACCATTGTAGCACTGTTCTGATAACAATATGATTCTAGTTCTTGCTATTCTGACAGATTTACAGTCTCGGCTCTTTGAGAAGATATGCCTGCAGGGGGGGGATGACCCATCGGTGGGGTCTGGAGCTAAAGAGCATCCAGATTCTGGGTGCATGTCAGATATTCAATCTGGGTGCATAGACTTTGTAGCTTAGTGGTAAAGCAGGCACCTAGAGTTAGCCCTTTCCCGGGTTTGAGTCCTGGTGGAGTCATTCCTTTCCTGACAAGCAGGTGTTCCCCTGCTTGCCAAGTGCTCTCGGCCAGCAGGTGTTCCCCTGCTTGCCGAGTGCTCTCAGCCATCAGGTGTTTCCCTGCTTGCCAAGTGCTCTTGGCCAGCAGGTGTTCCCCTGCTTGCCAAGTGCTCTCGGCCAGCAGGTGCTCCCCTGCTTGCCGAGTGCTCTCGGCCAGCAGGTGTTCCCCTGCTTGCCGAGTGCTCTCGGCCAGCAGGTGTTCCCCTGCTTGCCAAGTGCTCTCGGCCAGCAGGTGTTCCCCTGCTTGCCAAGTCTTGCCGAGTGCTCTCGGCCAGCAGGTATGTTGAACTTAGTTCGCGGTACATTTTCACCCTGCTGCAGCATGGCGCAGAGCGTGGCGGAAAGTTAGTGAGATTGACAATTGTCAAACCTAATCTCAAATTATTGGATGTATTTAGGCCTTGTTTGGCTGTCCCAAAAGTGTCATAACATATTATGAAATTATTTCGGGGGTTGTCAGGTTATGACGGGTTTTCCCATGCATGTTTGGCACGTCCCGTCATAACCTTTGACTAATGACCGGACCGGACGTTGGACTTATATCCCCTGCCAAAAAGCTTTTTTTGGTCGGACCCAAAAAAAATTGGTCATATCCGGACAGAACAAACATGTCACTCCAATTGACTCCGTCCAGCGCACCATCCCATGATTCTTCTCAAGCAAGCTCCGTTGCATTGGCCCTTCCAAGTACACAAGCTTGCCACTCCCAGCCTCTTTCCTTGTCGGGCCTCCAGATAACCTTTTCAAATGCCAGTACTCGAATCTCAAACTCCGTCACACCCTTGTTGCAGCTTAGTGGGACCACTTTACCAAGCACCCAAGATACTGTGATGACTGCCACTCAAGTATCCAGTTTGACTGCTTCTCCAGCTGATCCCTCAAAGACTGATCCCATCAAAGGGAACAAGAGGAATTTACAATGGACAGGAGCGATGGAAAAGGCTGCGCTGAAGCTTTATGCCAAGGCAGTTCTTGCTGGGCGAAAGTCTGATGGAGGATTCAAAGCCGAAGTTCATCAGGAAGTCGCAACGAAGCTCAACAAGCAGTTTCCGGGCTCGGACTTCACTGTCAAGAGATGTAAATCAAAATTGAGCCAAGTAAGTATTGACTTTGTTATTTTTGGTGTATGTGACACAACACTAATGTATGTACGCATGAAGAGTTTCAAAAAAGAATACAATTCTTTTGTCGCAACCAAAGCCGCAAGAGGTTTTGGTTGGGATGAAGTGCGAAGCGAAGTCACAGCCTCCAAAGAGGTTTGGGATTTGTTCTTGGTGGTAAGTTTGTTCTTCATTAATGAATGTACTTGGGTGACCCAACTCTGATCAATTTTGATAGTCTCATCCGCACGCGCGCAGGTTCCGCAACACACCCTTTCCCGAATACTATGAGCTCCAGATCATCTTTGGCAGCTTGGCGACTGGTGAAAACTCGATGAGCCTCTCACAACGCGCGACCGACAGCGGCCCTCGGAATGCCAGACACCAATCGGGTTCCGATACAAGCTCCGGTGAGGACAAGCCTTGTGGTAGTCCTTCCAAACCACCAGCCCGTAAACGCAATCCCCAGACTAGTGGGGATGCCCTTGCTGGGGCTATCAAAGACCTGATTGGAGCCTTTGCCCCGCCGCCGGGGACACAAGCGTCATCTGTCCTGGCACCAATACCCGAAGCTCCGTCTCAATTGATTTCAGCCACAGCTTTGCAAGCAATTCATCAGTCTGATGAACAGGCAATCAATGAGGCAGTCAATGTATTTCAAACTCAGATTGCTGATACACTCGAGATGGACGATCTTGTTGCTGGGTTTGGTGTGCTGGAGAGCGCCTCCAAATCAAGATTATTTCTACGTATTGCCAACAACTACAAGGGCCCATGGTTGCGCAATGAAATTGAGAAGCACAAGCAAGCGAAATAGTCCTAATGAAACCTAGATTGATTGCTAGAAACAGAAACCAGAGCTAACAAACAAAGAACATGAGATGATGAAATATTAAACAAAAGAGATTGGAATGAAGGAATAGCATACCCAATAGTGAAGCAAGGTTCTTAATAAGAGACAACTAGGAAGAGACAAGTAGATCAGATGAAGGAAACAGGACTGAAGAAGAGATAGATGAGATAAGCTAAGAACATGTTAGGAAGAGAGAGACAAAAGAAGGAAACAAGGAAAGGAAGGGAAGCACCGAGAGTTGTGGTGTATGAGTTGATTCTCACCAAGTTGGACAAGACGAGATGTCCAGTGAGTTGAGCGAGGTCGGAAGTGGAGTGAGGATCGAGCAAGGTCAATGTTGGATGAATAGATACTAGAGAGAGAGGTCAAATATGAATGGGAAGAGTGGGCGAGCGAGGTCGATCTTTGGAAGGGAATTTTGTAGTGGTTGAGCGCTGTAAGTGAGCTGAGGAAAGGAGATGGGAGTGGAGCGGGAGCGGAAGTGACGATCGGATGGAAGATTTAGGTTAGGTTTTGATGAGATTGAGTTTGGACAGCTAGCTAGATGCGGGCGCCGCAGTGATGTGGTTCACGCGGCTTTCACTGGATTGGTCAAGTTTCAACAAGTCCACCTTGGTCCTGTCCTCACGCGGTTTGTTTGAGTTCTACCAAAACATACACGCTCCTCTTCCTGTTTGTGTCTGCTATCTGTGATGTCTGTCTTTTCCTGCGTCTCTCTGAAAAAAAAAACCATCTTTGCTTGTGTCTGCTCACTCCGATTGACTGCTCTTCACAAAAAAAAACGACTTGATAAATGAATGTGGGCTTGTATTCTTTTTTTTTATTGGCACATCGTTTTTACCGTTGAACAGAAAAGAAGCATATATTTCACATAAACAGTGTCATGATATCCATTTTTTGCCTTTTGCCAAGCTAATCTCTTGCGAGTCAAAAATCATGTGAGAAGCTAAATAATGACAATCAAAAAGCGAGTGAATAATAAAAGAGATCAATGCAAGAATCCAGAAATAAGATGAAAAGGCCTTTGGGTTGCTGGAGCGCTGCCAAATCACGAGTTTATCAATGACGAGGCCTTCTGGTTGTTGAAGTGCTGCTGCGAACCCAACTACGACGGCGAGGCATGGTTTGATTGCCATGTCGCTGACTCAAGACATCTTGATATTGGGACCACATCCGCTCAGCAATGCCATCCCTCCACTCTTGCAGCATGGTCTTCTCTTGATTGCTAAGTGGCACTTGCTCTTCGCCAGGGTTGCAAGGGTTGGAAAATTGCTCATTTGCAAAGCTGATATCATCCACAGTCAAATTGAAAAAATCGTCGCTATCGACATGGCCATGGTCTATTGCAAAGTTATGGACGACTGAAAGTGCAAAGACTAGATTGCGCTGAGTATCAAGGTTGTAATCAAGAGCGTGCGAGAGAATGGGGAATTGTTTCTTCCATACACCAAAGGTGCGCTCAACGACATTGCGCATGGATGAATGTCATAGATTGAACAGCTCCTCCTTGTTTGATGGGCTATTTGGAACAGGGGTCATCAGTAAATGTCCGGTCCAAGTGGAATAATGACAGAAAAGGCTCACCGTTGATTTGCAGCTGCCTGTTCTCGCAGATGATAGCGCACACCTCGATAAGGCACCAAGATACCATGGTTTAGGGAGTAACCAGCATCGGCCAGATAAAACGAACCGGTTGGAATCGAAAAATCAAGTCCACGGGCATGGGTCAACACGCTGGAATCGTGAGCGGATCCCTCCCATCCCGCGCAGATGTAAGTGAAGCGCATGTCAAAATCTACAACGGCCAGGACGTTCTGGGACAGTTGTCCCTTCCGATTGCAAAAGGGAGCTGCCTGCGCCTCTGGAACCTTTGCAGGTACGTGAACTCCATCCAGACAATCATCAAAAAAAGGCGAGTACTTTGGATTGTCTAATATCGTACGATGGGTGACGCGAGGATTCGGGAGTTGAATGTAAGCTGAGCTCAACCCAATCAAGAGCGCAATGATGTGATGAAACACTTTTGATATGGTTTTGCCGCTATGTTGGAATCGGTCTTGGGCCTGTCGGTTGGTTGCTCCCTGGCCAACAATGTACATAAAAATAGCCAGCTGTTCCTCAATTCCAAGGCGTTTCGAGACTGGATTGGTGTCTAGTAACAAGAGCTTTTGTGCTAGTAATTCAAAGGTACCGGGATCAAGGCGAAGGATTGCCCTACATTGACGAAAATTACCAACCAACAAGAAATCTGTGTACTTTGCGCCGGTGAGCTTTGAATTATTGTACGGAGACTTCAGGGTTTTAGACCATTCATACAAGATGGTGACAATGATGATGAGGATAATCAATTTCATTGCCAGGCGAAGGTGGGGATCTGTGAATCTATCATGTATGCGGACGTTGGTAAGGTCATTCATTGTGAGGATGATGTTGGGAGGTGATGTTGTTGAGAGCACTTTGGTCAGGGTTCTGTTTGTGGTTGTTTGTTGCCCCCATCATTTTATTGGAAATGAGTATTTTTCCCTTGACGCACCAAACACTAACTTAACACAAGTCCTGGGGGCTGCGGCGCTGTGTAAGCACTGTCGCTTGCGGCCCCCCCCCTGGTGGGAGCTTCGGCGCTGTGTGGCACAGGCGGCGGCAAAGCCGCCTTCCCGCAGGGAGGGACTTGCGAATTATGTCACTTTTTCTGGTGGGACAGGAATCCCCTTTGGCAGGAGGAAAATTTCATAGCGGTCTTGCTCCTTCCACACCTCATCCCACAGGCTGCCCCAGAGCCTCAAGACAGATCTTGACCCGCTCTTTAATTTGGTGTTGGTCTTGATTTCTGAATCACAACCATTCTGCCGGTAGAATTTTTCAAAATATTAAAAAATGACCTGGTCCTGACAAAACTCTAATGATGGATTTGTGAAGGATCCACAGGACTCTTGGCTTGTAGATCCAGGATCCACAAGTTCAGAGGTTTTGATTATCCCCATAATAAATATGTACATATTCCTACAATGAGCGGTGGTCCCAATATATACCAGCTGTTGCGAGTTCGTCAAATTTGTAACTACACCCATTCCAGCTTTTTTCGTACTAAATGGCCGAACCACTGCTACGGCAAAAATCGATTCCAGAACACATCTGCATACTTGAGATATGTGACACAATCAACTTGCACCAACCAGTCTCAATGTGATTGGATAGCTGATCGTCGTCATAGGCTAGTAACTTCTTAGGTATGCTCGCTTCCGCCATTTCCGTAGTCCTTTGAAGGTAATTTCACTGCCGTTTACTGCTCATGGGCCATTTCGACTATGTACCATCCTTGCCTCTGCGTGCATGCGCTAACACTGTGCACATCCAAGGATTTTCAGATAATAGGACATTGTGTATCCTTGCAAACTGATTTTCAAGTCATTGGGAGATCCCTGCAGATCCAGCACAAAGACCTTCCTCTTCGAGGCCTATTCCCTCAGCCAATATTTGAGTTAGCACTCCAAAAAATTGGGGAGAGGAGCGCAACATCACCATCAACAAATCCTCCAATTTGAATTTTGGAGATAGGGTGTTGTTTTTTTTCAAATAATTTTTAAGTCCAACATAGGCACTTTTGGGGTTGAAAATCCCACCCGTCCCTGCGAGCAACCTGACCTTATGCATAAGCCTCTCCTACGGAGAGCGCTCCGCGCGGGGTCCCCGGGACCCTCCGTTCGCGAGGCTTATGTTAAGCTAGCACCAAACAGGCTCAGCGTCATAAATGTGGGATAGCCAGTTGAGTCATAATCGAAGTGGTGTGAAATATGCATCCACTTTGTTTTTGACGGTTGCTTAAGACAGGTTATGATATTTTGGGGCGGCCAAACGAGGCCTTAGACTCTCAATGCTTCTCATTGTATTTCTTTTTCTCATCCGATTTTGTGATTTCATCATCTCACTCATTCGCATCACTCTCACTTCGTGTCGACACCAGGTCTGTTCCCATCATTCCTTTTTCACTCATCTGTCTCATCTCATTTATTCTCTTCTCTTGTTTTTCTCAGGTTCGCATACTCTGCTCGCTTGTGTCGTTAGTCCACTTAGTCGTGTCCTAACCACCTTGGTTGGAAAACCAAAAGGTTCGCATACTCTGCTCGCTCGTGTTGTTAGTCCACTTAGTCGTGTCCTAACCACCTCGGTTGGAAAACCAAAAGGTTTGAGTTCATTAATATACACACCTGCTTGCCGAGTGCTCTCGGCCAGCAGGTACACACCTGCTTGCCGAGTGCTCTTGGCCAGCAGGTACACACCTGCTTGCCGAGTGCTCTCGGCCAGCAGGTACACACCTGCTTGCCGAGTGCTCTCGGCCAGCAGGTACACACCTGCTTGCTGAGTGCTCTCGGCCAGCAGGTACACACCTGCTTGCCAAGTGCTCTCGGCCAGCAGGTACACACCTGCTTGCCGAGTGCTCTCGGCCAGCAGGTACACACCTGCTTGCCGAGTGCTCTCGGCCAGCAGGTACACACCTGCTTGCCAGGTGCTCTTGGCCAACAGGTACACACCTGCTTGCCGAGTGCTCTTGGCCAGCAGGTACACACCTGCTTGCCGAGTGCTCTTGGCCAGTAGGTATTCCCCTTCTTGCCGAGTGCTCTCGGCCAGCAGGTACACACCTGCTTGCCGAGTGCTCTCGGCCAGAAGGTGTTCCCCTGCTTGCCGAGAGCAACCTGCTGGCCGAGAGCACTTGGCAAGCAGGTACACACCTGTTGGCCGAGAGCACTTGGCAAGCAGGTACACACCTGTTGGCCGAGAGCACTCGGCAAACAGGTACTCAACTGCTGGCCGAGAGCACTCGGCAAGCAGGTACACACCTGCTGGCCGAGAGCGCTCGGTAAGCAGGTACACACCTGCTTGCCGAGTG
>PGCI01000139.1:0-100000 GCA_002873125.1 Puccinia coronata f. sp. avenae | reverse complement strand
CTATGAGTCAAGGGTTAATTTGCATATAGTGGTGTGGCAGTCTCATGCAGCCGTTTGCCTGTTAAGATGTGGCTTCACGCATCACAATTTCACAAATTACCCTCTTTTTCTGCATTTTCTCATGAAAAAAGACCCTTGCACACGGTGAATTAAAAACATAGATATGGCCAATTAATGCCTTTGAGCCAAGATTTGATTTTAATATAGTGGTGTGTTATTATCACATGTTTTGCCTGTCAACATTTGGCTTCACCCATGAATATTTTACAAATCACCTTTTTTTTGTGTTTTCTGAGGAAAAAGTGCCTTGCACATGGTGAAACAAAAACATAGATATAGAATATTGATGCCTGTGGTCCAAGGTTTGGTTTATATAAATTGGTGTGGTAGTATTGCGTGTTTGCCTATCAAGATTTGGCTTTGCGCATCAAAATTTCACAAATTACCCATTTTTTCTGCATTTTCTCATGAAAAAAGACCCTTGCACATGGGGAATCAAAAACATGGATATTCCCAATTGATGCATGTGATTCAAGGTTGGAATTTCATATAGTGGTGTGGGAGTATCATTCCTTATGCCTGTCAAGATTGGGCCTCAAACACACCCAAATTTCACAAATTACCTATTTTCCTGTGTTTCCCCAGGAAGAAAGACCCTTGCTCAAGGTGAATCAAAAACATAGGTATGGCCAATTGATGAGTCTGATTCAAGTGTTGATTTGAAAATAGTGGTGTGGTAGTATCATGCCTTTTGCATGTCAAGATTTGGCTTCACGCATCACAATTTCACAAATCAGCTATTTTTCCCATGTTTTCTCAGGAAAAGAGACCCTTGCACATGGTGAATCAAAAACATAGATTTGGCCAATTGATGCCTCTTATTCAAGTGATGATTTGAGTATAGTGGTGTGGTAGTATCATGCCTTTTGCCTGTCAAGATTTGGCCTCATGCATCAAAATTTTACAAATTACCTATTGTTCCCATGTTTTCCTCAGGAAAAAGACCCTTTCACATGGTGAATCAAAACCAAAGATATTATCAATTGATGCCCATGAGCCAAGGATTGATTTTCATATAGTGGTGTTGTGAGCCTGGGTCTCTTATGTGACAACAGGACACGAGAAAGGGGAGCACAATAGTTGATTCCAGAGAGGATAAGGAGAGGACAACTATTGTGAAGTAGAGAAGGAAGAAGGAGAGGAAGAAGAATAGGGTTATAACTATGAATATACTGTCCTTTGGCCTTCTATGGGCTATTCTGGTTCTCTCCTTAAAGGAGGATGGTTTAAGGGCAGCTAAGCGTAACCCCTCTTCTCTTAAGAAACAGAGAAGGTCCAGTAAAAGACTGCCTTGCTTTTTTATGCCAAAGGAAACTGGCAAAGGTTGTGTAGCAGGAAACCTATGTGGATTTTGGCAGCAGTCCACAGAGGCAAAGATGATATGTTTATTGGTTTTGTTCTTTATTTGATTGGAGAAGAAGATGAGCAGGATGGATGAAAAGATCAAGAGCTCAGAAGAGCTTTTAAGGAAGAGAGAACTTGGAACAAGCTGCTTACTATTCAATCAGATGAAACCAAATGACCACAAAAACGTAGGGATGTGATGGAATCTGTGTTGATTGAGTAGTGAGGAGTGATGTTGTCCAGAGTTGTCTGATTCTTCTAAGTTGGTGGTTCTGAGTGATGATGAAGTTTTTCATTCATCCAGCTGAAAAAATGGTTAACCTTGGTGATTGAAATGCATATATTCAATATGGTATTATGGTTTGAACTTAGAAAATAATAGATGTTCAAGGTGTAATTACTCCTCAATTATACATCACAAGTACTATGGACAATAATAGATGAAAGGGATCAGGAAAATGAGGGGAATCTGGAGAGGATATTGTTGAAGCTTTTTGGGCAACAGTGTTGTCTCTAAGGCTGACAGGTTTGATAGTATCACACATTTTGAAAGTCAAGGTTGGGCTTCACACATCAAAATTTCACAAATTACCTATTTTTCCTGTGTTTTCTCAGGAAATTAAGAGACCCTTGAACATGGTAAAACAAAAACATAGATATGGCAAATCAATGCCCCTGAGCCAAGCTTTGATTTTCATATAGTTGTGTGGTAGTGTCATGTGTTTTGCCTGTCAAGATTTGGCTTCACGCATCAAAATTTCACAAATTACCTATTTTTTCTGCGTCTTCCTAGGCAAAAAGACCCTGGCACATGGTGAAACAAAAACATAGATATGGCAAATTGATTTCTTTGAGTCAGGGGTTGATTTTCATCAAGTGTCGTGGCAGTATCATGCCTTTTGCCTGTCACAACTTGGCTTCACACATCAAACTTTCACAAATTACCAATTTTTTCTGTCTTTCCTCATGAAAAAGGACCCGTGCACATGGTGAATCAAAAACATAGATATGGACAATTGATATCTGTGAGTCAATTTTAATTCTTGCTATAGTGGTGTGGTATTATAACATGTTTTACCTGTCAAGATTTGGCTTCATGCATGAATACTTCACAAATTACCTTTTTTTTCAGTGTTTTCTCAGGAAAAAAGACCCTTGCACATGGTGAAACAAAAAAATAGATATAGAAAATTGATGCCTGTGAGACAAGGTTTGATTTTTATATAGTGGTGTGGTATTCTTGCATGTTTTGCTTGTCAAGATTTGGCTTCACACATCAAAATTTCACAAATTACCCGTTTTTTCTGCATTTTCTCAGGAAAAAAGACCCTTGCACATGGTGAATCAAAAATGTAGATATGGCCAATTGATGCCTGTGAGCCAAGGATTGATTTAAATCTAGTGGTGTGGTAGTATCATGCCTTTTGCCTGTCAAGATTGGCCTTCAGGCATCAAAATTTCACAAATTCCCTTTTTATCCCATGTTTTCTCAGGAAAAAAACCTTTGCACATGGTGAATCAAAAACACAGATATAGCCAATTGATGCCTCCTGTGAGCCAAAGTTTGATTCTCACATAGTTGTGTGGTAGTATCACGTGTTTTGCCTGTCAAGATTTGGCTTTGGACATGAAAAGTTCCCAAATTACCCATTTTTTCTGCTTTTTCTCAGGAACAAAAACCCTTTCACATGGTGAATGAAAAATTTAGATATGGCCAATTGATGTGTCAGAGTCAAGGGTTGATTTTAATATAGTGGTGTGGTATTATCACGCCTTTTGCCTGTAAAGATTTTGCTTCACGCATCAGAATTTCAGAAATTACCAATTTTTCCCATGTTTTCTCACAAAAAAGACCCTTGCACATGGTAAATCAAAGACATAGATACTTCCAATTGATGCATGTGAGCCAAGGTTTTATTTTCATTTAGTTTTGTGGTAGTATTGCGTGTTTTGCCGGTCAATATTTGGCTTCAGGCATGAATTTATGTCAAAATTCACCCTTTTTTCTGCCTTTTCTCAGGAAAAAAGACTCTTTTACACGGTGTGGAACTACTCTTTGGGGGGAGATAGAGCTTGGAAGGGAAATAGAAAACAAACACTACTAATAATGTAAGTTGAACTAAGGGTGCTGATATAAGAGCTGCCTTCCTGACTAATGCCACTGCCAGAAAATCTGGCTTGGATGGCTGCATCCAAGTTTTTATTGGATGCGGCCATCCAATTCAAACTCGGGAGCGCGCCACCAAGTGAATTGCTGACCAATTCAAACTCGGTGGCCAAACGCCCGGGCCGCTGAGTTTGAATGGGTCAGCAATTCACTTGGTGGCGCGCGCCCGAGTTTGAATCGGAGTTTGAATTGGATGGCCGCATCCGATAAAAACTTGGATGCCGCCATCCAAGCCAACTTTTCTGGCAGTGTGCTTTGGGGAGAGTTGCACTAAGAAAAAGAAGAGAGGTATGGCTTTTTCCTAGAGTTGATATTTTCAGGTCAAAGAGTTGATCATTTATCCAATAGGAATACCACCAAGGGGGGAATAATGATTGTCCAAAATATGGAAGGGATTGGGGTTTTTTTTGGGTCATATTATGAAATGATTATTATTGAGGAGCAAAGGATGCAGGGTTTCAATATAATATAGTTGCTATTAAATTCTAGGCAAAATATGCAATTTAATACTTGATGGATGATACTACTGAGGGGGAAGACTCTAATCTAAATCATGCATTCTGGAAAACAGGTGAGGATTATGGTCTTTATATAGGCTACAACATATGCTGAGGAAAGAGGGAGTACAACTTAACAATGTGATGTCTTCAGCCATGGGAAAGTGAAGGTCTGATCTCTGGTTATGGGAATATTGTAAGTACAAATAGAGAAGAGGAAAACCTGATGACAAGAGGATTGAGGATAATTTGGTATGAGGATGGGAAAGTGATATGACTATTCTGGAAATACATGATGGAGTACAGTTCTACTTTCAGATAAATGAGGGAAGGAGTGGTTTGTATCTGGAAATGTGGCCAAACGGAGTGAATTGTCTATGCTGATGAATGAATTGAACCTTTGATTTAGTTATTAACTGTATTATGTACTTGTAGTTATGTCTAATATATGTATATATGATGTGCTTACGGGTTACTGAAATGTTTATGAAATAAATTATATTGATGTTGATTTATCTTGAGAACCATTGAGATATCCAGGGTGGCTTGAGTGAGTAACCTAGGGTAGTTTTGTATGCTGATTCTGAATCTTTCATAATATATTGAGGTTTCCATCATCTTGAAATTGGTTTATACATATAATGACTAAAAAGTGGATTACCACAACAGTGAAAAAAAAGATATAGACAATTGATGCCTGTGAGCCAAGGTTTGATTTTCATGTAGTGTGTGGTATGATTGCGTTTCTTGCCTGTCAAGATTTGGCTTCATGCATCAAAATTTCACAAATTACCTCTTTTTCCTGTTTTTTCTCAGGAAAAAAGACCCTTGCACATGGTGAATCAGAAAAAACAATATTGCCAATTCATGCCTGCGAGCCAAGGTTTGATTTGAATGTAGTGGTTTGATAGTATCATGCCTTATCCCTGTCAAGATTGGGCTTCACACATCAAAATTTCACAAATTCCCTATTCATCCTGTGTTTCCTCAGGAAAAATGACCCTTGCACATGGTGAATCAAAAACAAAGATATAGCCAATTGAGGCCTCTGAGTCAGGTTTTCATTTACATACAGTGGTGTTGTAAAATTGCGCCTTTTGCCTGTCAAGACTTGGCTTCACGCATCAAAAGTTCACAAATTACCCATTTTTTCTGCATTTTATCAGGAACAAAGACCCTTTCACATGGTCAATCAAAAACATTGATATGGCCAATTGATGCCTGTGAGCCAAGATTTCATTTGCATATAGTGTTGTGGCAGTATCATGCCTTTTGCCTGTCAAGATTGGGCTTTGTCCATGAAAGATCCATTGATTCACCATGTGCAAGGGTCTTTTTTTGTGAGAAAACACAGGAAAAATGGGTAATTTATGATATTTCAATGCGTGAAGCAAAATCTCAACAGGCAAAGACATGATACTACCACACCACTATATGCAAATCAACCCTTGACTCTGATACATCAATTGGCCATATCTTCATTTTTCATTCACAATGTGAAAGGGACTCTGTTCCTGAGAAAAAGCAGAAAAAACGGGTAATTTGGGAAATTTCCATGTGCAAAGCCAAACCTTGACAGTCAAAACACATGATACTACCACACAACTATGTGAAAATCAAACCTTGGCTCAAAGGAGGCATCAATTGGATATGTCTATGTTTTTGATACACCATGTGCAAGGGTATATTTTCCTGAGAAAACACAGGATAAATAGGGAATCTGTGAAATTTTGATGCCTGAGCCCAATCTTGACCGGCAAACAGCATGATACTACCACACCACTATGTGAAAATAATCAATTGATTCAGCGGCATCAATTGGTTATATCTATGTTTTTGATTCACCGTGTGCAAGTGTCTTTTTTCCTGAGAAAATGTGGGAAAAGTAGATCATTTGTGAAATTTTGATGCGTGAAGCCAAATCTTGACAGGCAAATGGCATGATACTACCACACCACTTGATGCAAATCAAAACTTGACTATCATTCATCAATTTTTGATACCTATGTTGTTGATTCACCATGTGAAAGGGACTTTTTTCCTGGGAAAACACAGGAAAAATAGGTAATTTGTGAAATTATGATGCGTGAGGCCCAATTTTGACAGGCAAAGGCATGATACTACCACACCACTATATGAAAATCCAACCTTGGCTCACGGGAATCAATTGGCCATATCTATGTTTTTGATTCCCCATGTACAAGGGTCTTTCTTCATGAGAAAATGCAGAAAAAGTGGGTCATTTGTGAAATTTTGATGTGTGAAACCAAATCTTGACAGGCAAACATGCAATACTACCACACCACTATATATAAATCAAACCTTGGCTCACAGGCATCAATTTTCTATATATATTGTTTTTTGTTTCATCATGTGCAAGGCACTTCTTTCCTGAGAAAACACTGAAAAAAAATGTGATTTGTGAAATTTTCATGGGTGAAGCCAAATCTTGACAGGCAAAGCACATGATACTACCACACCACTATATGCAAATCAAATCCTGGCTCATAGGCATTAATTTGCCATATCTATGGTTTTGATTCACTGTGTGCAAGGGTCTTTTTTCATGAGAAAACACAGAAAAAGAGGGTAATTTGTGAAATTTCAATGTGTGAAGCCACATCTTAACAGGCAAAAGGTGTGATACTACCACAACATTATATTCCAATTAACCCTTGTCTCAGAGGCACCAATTGGCCATATCTAGGTTTTTGATTCACCATGTGAAAGGGTCTTTTTTCCTGAGAAAACACAGGAAAAATAGGTAATTTGTGAAATTTGGCTGCATGAAGCCAAATCTTCACAGGCAAAACATGTGATACTACCACACCACTATATGCAAATAAAACCTTGGCTCAGGTGCATCAATTTTCCATATCTATGTTTTTGATTCACCATGTTCAAGGGTCTTTTGTCAGCTTGCTACTGAGTCAGAGACAACCTGACAAAGCAACACTAGTAATATAGAAATTAATGAAGATACATGAAAAATAAAAACAACATTATTACCATATGTACAAACCCTGAAAATAGTACATATGCTAATAATTGATACCAAATAGACATGAAATAACTATAATAATAAGGAATAATCATAAGGTAACCATAGTAACACATAAAAGTAAGAATAATAACTGGTAACCTTGTTTTTACCCAAAAACCTTAACAAAGTTCTGGACCCTTAAAAATAAGTTAGAACTAAAATAAATAACCACTTTTTACAGAAAGTGTGAATAACTTCTAAACCTTGAGGATAACTTAGAATATTATGTCATATTCTGAATCCTCATGTAAAATAATGTAGGGTCCCTCACTGGAAGTACCCCCAAATTCCTACTCCTTCACCTTGAACCAATTACTTGTAACAATTGGCCACACCCACGTGTCACAGATGCACATTACACACGTATGTACTTGATATATATGCATACTGTATGTGAAAGGACCAATTATGGACTTATAATTGAGTTGTTGTGTATAGTTTGAGAGTTAGGCCCAATTGAGGTTTAAACCTCCAACCCCGCGCGTGGATTATATAATCCAATTGGAAATTGGCCAAATGCGGGGAAATAGGCAATTACCTAGTTACCAGGTATGTAAAAGCATAACCAGTGTACAGGTAGATTCTACATATCGGATTTGCAAGGTTTAAGTAATAAAAACCTTGAATACCTAAGATTAACACAGCCAGCATGGCCTTTAAAGATTGGCCATAGCCATTTGTGGCCCATTTCCGTCATCTGTGGTCCATTTCAGATAGATTCACACGTCAGTGTTGCTATGTACCTTAGTAACAATGACTAAATAGGTTATTAAGGTCATGGAAAGCACTTGTGACGCTGAATTAATGACCAGAAGTGTCATTGGGATGAGCCTTGTTAGTGCCAATCTCCCAAATTGGCCACATTGCGCTGAAAACCAGTTACTACACGCACACAGGCAGAAAGGTCCTCCACTATGAGTGAAATTAGTATATATAAAGCCCTCTTTCCACGCCAAAAGTTGTGAATCATCATCAATTATTATTACAGTCAATCAGTTACGCCGTGTCCTGTCCTTATTTCAGTTACTCTGCCCTGTTTTTCCTGTTTTATCCTTGGTGTTCTCATTAAATCAACCATCCTACGTGTCCAGCTCCTGTGCAGAAACCCTTCAATCTACCCAGCAGCTCTACTTCACCCCCCTACATGGCTTTTTGGCTTGAAAGAAGCAATAGTGAGTACTTCTTTCATCCTTCTGTCCCCATTCTGGTTCCTTAATTGGAAAAGCACTTTGGTACCACCTTCTGTTACGCAGAAACCCATTGTTTGCTTAATCAGATACCACCCTGCTTAGCAGATCTCTGATTTAGAGGGCACCTACAAACACCCCTGCGCCAGCAGGCCCCTCTATAAAAAAGAATTATATTCTTTTTATTTCTTTCCTACTACTTTTCTACGTGAAATTATCCTACTCTACCCTTATTTTGCACTCTTATCACCTTGTGTAGCTAAAAGGTACTAGCCCTTGGAATCACAGAGGCTGACATCTTTTGTGCTGAGAAAACACACAAAAAATAGGTAATTTGTGAAATATTGATGTGTGAAGCCTAATTTTGACAGGCAAAGTGTAATACTATCAAACCACTATATGAAAATCAATTCTTGGCTCACAGGCATCAATTGGTCATATCTATGTTTCTGATTTACCATATGAAAGGGTCTTTTTTCCTGAGAAAACATAGGAAAATAGGTAATTTGTAAAATTTTGATGCATGAAGCCCAATCATGACAGGCACAAGGCATGATACTACCATACCACTATACTCAAATAATCACTTGACTCAGAGGCATCAATTGGCAATATCTATGTTTTTGATTCACCGAGTGCAAGGGTTTTTTTTCCTGGGAAAACATGGGAAAAATATATAATTTGTGAAATTTTGATGCGCGAAGCCCAATCTTGACAGGAAAAAGGAATGAGAATAAAGGTTTTGCCACAATGGCAGGATTATAAAAGTGAGACAGATTATAAAAGTGAGACTCTAGAGCACCAACCACGGAAACCACTTGTGACAACAAGCCTTTTGGTTGTTGGTGACTGTTGGATACTTTTGAATTTGAGAACAGAAATGGATGGTAGTAGGGTTGCATGGCGTCACATTTTGGGGTGCAGAAAAGGCTGGGAATGGTTTAAATGGATGTCTGCAGGGAGGAACCGGTAGATGGGAAAGGGATTTTGGAAAATACAAAGGACAGTATCTTTGTGTGACATCAGGGAGCAGAGGGCACAAAAGGAGGAAAACTGAACCAACTTGTTCCAGTGCCTTTCCACAAGAAGTGCTTGACCTGATCAACAAGTGCAACAAAATTCCTAAACTCCACAGAAAAAATTTGTACTAATGTTTTGCATGGAATAGCAATCTGCAGATTTCTTTGGAAAGTTGTCCACATTAGTACAGATGTTTTGCATGGAGTTTACCAATTTTGTTGCACTTGTTGATCAGTTCAAGCAATTGTTTTGGAAATGCACTGGGACAGCCCCTGGGTGAGGCACTGCAATAAAAACTTGCTCAAATGCCGGCAGTTGGCATGTGGAAACTTGAGTATTACTGAAGTCCTTATTTGATGCAAGCTTGGAATGAGGTAAGCTTCACTGCTGGCATTGATTGGTCAAAAACAGCTGATTGAGCAGTTCTTGAACATCTGTGTTTGACCAGTGATTGGACAGGCACTGTCTGACCCAAGCACATGCCAGCCATTTGGATGGGCCTGTTCAATTGGTTTGATTGAAACCGGTCACCACCAGCCAGGAACTGATTGGGCAGACCCGCTTGAATGGCCAGCATGCGCTTCGGTTGGACAGTGCCTGTCCAAAATCACTTGTTGAACACGGCTGTTTGAGCATTTTTTGACCAGCCATGTTTGACTGGTTAATGCTGATAGTGCTTACCACTACATACCCTACAACATATCCCGTACGGGATATGTTGTAGGGTATTACGGGATATGCAGAATATCTTGTAGTGGTCAACTTTTTCAAACCACCCTCATATAACATCACCATATCACCATATCATATAACTGTCATATCCCAATATAAAAATATCAGATCACTGTCATATTACAAGATACTAACATCATATCACTACTGTATCACAAGATGACATTATTGTAAGCACTGTCAGCATTGACCAGTCAAACATGGCTGGTCAAGCAGTGCTCAGACAGACATGTTCAACCAGTGATCTTGGACATGCACCATCCAACCAAAGCCCATGCTGGCCATTCAAGCGGGTCTGCCCAATCAGTTCCTGGCTGGTGGTGACTGGTTGCAGTCAAACCTATTGGACAGGCCCATCCAACTGGCTGGCACGGGCTTTGGTCAGACCATTCCTGTCCAATCACTGGTCAAACTTGGCTGTTCAAGAACTTCTCAACAAGTCATGTTTGACCAATCAATGCCAGCAGTGAAGCTTACCTCACTCCAAGCTTGCATCAACAAAAGTCTTCAGTAATACTCAAGATGCCACATGTCAACTGCAGGCATTTGAGGAAGTTATTATTGTGGTGCCTCACCCAGGGGCTGTCCCAGTGCATTGCCACAAAAAGTGCTTGAATGCAAAACATCTGTATTGATGTAGACAACTTTCCAAGGCAATCTGAAGACCATGCAAAACATTAGTACAAATGTTTTGCATGGATTTTAGAAATTTTTTTGCACTTGTCAATCAGGACAAGCACTTCATGTGGCAATGCACTGGGACGAGCTTATTCAGTTTTCCTCCTTTTGCTGCCCTCTGCTCCCTGATGTCACACAAAGATACTGTCCTTTGTATTTTCCAAACTCCCTTCTCATCTGCCGGTTCCTCCCTGCATACATCCATTTACACCATTCCCAGCCTTTTCTGAACCCCGCAGTGTGACGCCATGCAACCCCACTACCATCCATTTCTGTTCTCAAGTGCAAAAGTACCCAACAGTCACCAACAACCAAAAGGCTTGTTGTAACAAGTGGTTTCCGCGGTTGGTGCTCTATAGTCTCACGTTGACAATCTTGTCATTGCGGCAAAACCTTTAGTATAATGCCTTTTGCCTGTCAAGATGTGGCTTCACATGTCAAAATTTCACAAATTACCTATTTTTCCCTTGTTTTTTCAGGAAAAAAAGACCCTTTCACATGGTGAATCAGAAACCTAGATGTTACCAACGGATGCCTGTGAGCCAAGGATTGATTTGCACATAGTGGTGTGGTAGTACACACATTTTGCCAGTCAAGATTGGGCTTCACACATCAAAATTTTACAAATTACCTATTTTTCCCGTGTTTTCTCAGGAAAAAAGACCCTTGCACATGGTGAAACAAAAACACAGATATGGCCAATTGATGCCTGTGAGCCAAGGTTTGATTTTTTTTATTTCGATGTGGTAGTAACACATGTTTTGCCTGTCAAGATTTGGCTTCATGCATCAAAATTTCACAAATTATCTCACCTGTGTCACTCAAATTCTTCGGCTCCAAGCCAATGATAAATCAGGATTTATCATTGGCTTGGACCCAATTCCAGCGCAGGGCTGACAGAGCTGAAAGCGCTGGGACAGAAAGGGCTAAAAAAACCCATTAGGGGGGGTTAGGTTAAGGGATTTAGAGGTTAATTTAGGAGGTTAAGGTTAGTTAAGGTTAGGTTAGGTTTAGGTTCAGGGCCACCTGATAGAATCTAGGGGGGGGTACAAACAAAACCCCCCCTGCCTGGTTTTAGGTTTAGGGGGTTAGGTTTAGGAGGTTAGGTTTAGGAGGTTGGGGTTATGCATATATATACATATATATATACAGAAAATATGGTCAGAATTGGCAAAAACCTGTCAGAAACTGTTTTTTTTTGAAAAAAACTAGTTTCTGGCCAGAATTTGCTATTTCTGACCAGATTTCACCTATATATATATATATACATGCATATATATATATATATACATATATATATATATATATATAGAGAGAGAGAGAAAATTTGGTCAGAATTGGCAAAAACCTGTCAGAAACTGTTTTTTTTTTTTGAAAATAACTAGTTTCTGGCCAGAATTTGCCATTTCTGACCAGATTTTATGTATACATATACTGATATTTATGTATATATGTATTATATATATATATATATGTATATATTATATATATATATATTATATATATATATATACTATATATATATAACAGCTGGCGGAGCCAGCCCTTCCAGCTCCTCAGCCCCGTGCTGGTATCAGGTCCAAGCTGATGATAAATCCAATTTATCATTGGCTTGGAGCCGAGGCAAAATAGTGCCAAAACTCAATTATCTAGTTTTCTTCTGTCTTCCCAGGAAAAAAGAACCTTGCACATGGTCAATCAAGAACATAGATATGACCAATTGATTCCTCTGAGTCAAGGGTTGATTTGCATATAGTGGTGTGGCAGTCTCATGCAGCCGTTTGCCTGTTAAGATGTGGCTTCACGCATCAAAATTTTGCAAAGTACCCTCTTTTTCTGCATTTTCTCACGAAAAAATACTGTGGTAAGCCAACCCTGAATAAATAAAACTTTTGAGGGGTTAATTATGTGGTCAAAAGCACAGGTGGCCAAGGCTCAAGGGGGTCACAGAAATAAATCAAGCACCCAGGCCCCAAATCAGGATCAATCAAACACAACACAATCACACACCTGTCACACACAACAATTCAACCACAAGTTAACCTCAAGTTCTGCAAAGCCCCCCTTTTGAATATTTTCTTTGGTTTAAACCCCTTTTTTCTCTATAATTTTCCACATTTTCTATTATATTCCATCAATCACAGTTCAGCTTCTTTTCTCTTGTATTTTCCACTATTATATTAATTCTATGATGTCATTATATTCCACCAACCACAAGTCAGCCATTTTTGGCTCTTCTAGTTGATTTATACTCTCACCTTCTCATTTCCTCAACCACATTTTGGCCATTCCTCTATTTCCCTCCCAAAAGATATATAAAGAGCCTGTTTCCTCCCTCCTAATTCTTCTCATTATCAGACTGTCTACATCATCAGCTTGTAAGTAAACATCCCCTGATCCTATAGTCATCAGTTGAATACATCTGGTACCATAGTAAGCTCTATTTCTGAATACAGTGTAGAGAAATATATAATATAAATACCTATTACCTGCCCCAGTTTGAATACATTCTGGAGAATTATTAAACCATTCCATCAGCTTGAACACATTCTGATTGGACATATAAATTATAAACCCTTACTAAATTACCTCACTCATCCTCATCAGCCACACTATTCTATAAGAGTCCATACTCTTATTCTTGTCAACATAACTCTCCCAGCTACCAAAGAGAGGCAGCCCTTCAAGCACTCATCCCTCTCAAGCTCTATTCTCCCCAGAGTAGTTCCACAACGGTGAATTAAAAACATAGATATGGACATTTAATGCCTTTGAGCCAAGATTTGATTTTCATATAGTGGTGTGTTATTATCACACGTTTTGCCTGTCAACATTTGGCTTCACCCATGAATATTTCACAAATCACCTTTTTTTTGTGTTTTCTGAGGAAAAAGTGCCTTGCACATGGTGAAACAAAAAAATAGACATAGACTATTGATGCCTGTGGTCCAAGGTTTGGTTGATGTAAATTGGCCTGGTAGTATTGCGTGTTTGCCTTATATGAAGATTTGGCTTCACACATCAAAATTTCACAAATTACCCATTTTTTCTGCATTTTCTCATGAAAAAGACCCTTGCACATGGGGAATCGAAAACATGGATATTCCCAATTGATGCATGTGATTCAAGGTTGGAATTCCATATAGTGGTGTGGTAGTATCATTCCTTTTCCCTGTCAAGATTGGGCCTCACACACACCCAAATTTCACAAATTACCTATTTTCATGTGTTTCCCCAGGAAAAAAGACCCTTGCTCAAGGTGAATCAAAAACATAGGTATGGCCAATTGATGAATCTGATTCAAGTGTTGATTTGCAAATAGTGGTGTGGTAGTATCATGCCTTTTAACATGTCAAGATTTGGCTTCACGCATCACAATTTCACAAATCATCTATTTTTCACATGTTTTCTCAGGAAAAGAAACCCTTGCACATGGTGAATCAAAAACATAGATTTGGCCAATTGATGCCTCTGAGTCAAGTGATGATTTGAGTATAGTGGTATGGTAGTATCATGCCTTTTGCCTGTCAAGATTGGGCCTCATGCATCAAAATTTTACAAATTACCTATTGTTCCCATGTTTTCCTCCGGAAAAATACCCTTTCACATGGTCAATCAGAAACAAAGATACTATCAATTGATGCCTGTGAGCCAAGGATTAATTTTCATATAGTGGTGTTGTGAGCCTGGGTCTCTTATGTGACAACAGGACACAAGAAAGGGGGGCACAATAGTTGATTCCAGAAAGGATAAGGAGAGGACAACTATTGTGAAGTAGAGAAGGAAGAAGGAGAGGAAGAAGAATAGGGTTATAACTATGAATATACTGATCTTTGGCCTTCTATGGGCTATTCTGGTTCTCTCCTTAAAGGAGGATGGTTTAAGGGCAGCTAAGCGTAACCCCTCTTCTCTTAAGAAACAGAGAAGGTCCAGTCAAAGACTGCCTTGCTTTTTTATGACAAAGGAAACTGGCAAAGGTTGTGTAGCAGGAAACCTATGTGGATTTTAGCAGCAGTCCACAGAAGCACCAATGATATGTTTATTGGTTTTGTTCTTTATTTGATTGGAGAAGAAGATGAGCAGGATGGATGAAAAGATCAAGTGTGAGCCTGGGTCTCTTATGTGACAACAGGACACAAGAATGGGGGAAAAAATAATTGATTCCAGAAGGATGATGAGAGGACAATTATTGCCAAGAAGAAAAGGTGGAAAGGAGAGAAGAAGAATAGAGGTATAACTTTGATTATGAGGATGATATCTGGCCTTCTTTGGGCTATTCTGGTGCTCTCCTGAAAGGAGGATGGTTTAAGGGCAGCTAAGCTTAACCCCTCCTCTCTTAAGAAACAGAGAAGGTCCAGTCAGAGACTGCCTTGCTTTTTTATGCCAAAGGAAACTGGCAAAGTTTATGTAGCAGAAAACCCATGTGGATTTTAGCAGCAGTCCACAGAAGCACAGATGATATGTTTATTGGTTTGATTCTTTATTTGATTGGAGAAAGAGATGAGTAGGATGGATGAAAAGATCAAGAGCTCAGAGGAACTTTGAAGAAGGAGAGAACTTGGAAAGAGCTGCTTACTATTCAATAAGATGACACCAAATGACCACGACGACGTAGGGATGTGATGATACCTGTGTTGATTGAGTAGTGAGGAGTGATGCTGTCCAGAGTTGTCTGTTTCTTCTAAGTTGGTGGTTCTGAGTGATGATGAAGTTTTTCATTCAGCCAGCTGAAAAAATGGTTAACCTTGCTGATTGAAATGCATATATTCAATATGGTTTGAACTTAGAAAATAATAGATGTTCAAGGTGTAATTACTCCTCAATTATACATCACAACTATGGACAATAATAGATGAAAATGATCAGAAAAATGAGGGGAATCTGGAGAGGACATTGTTGAAGATTTTTGGGCAACAATTTTGTCTCTAAGGCTGACAGGTGTGATAGTATCACACATTTTGACAGTCAAGATTGGGCTTCACACATCAAAATTTCACAAATTACCTATTTTTCCTGTGTTTTCTCAGGAAAAGAGACCCTTGAACATGGTGAAACAAAATGGCAAATTGATGCCCCTGAGCCAAGGTTTGATTTTCATATAGTTGTGTTGTAGTGTCATGTGTTTTGCCTGTCAAGATTTGGCTTCACGCATCAAAATTTCACAAATTACCTATTTTTCCTGCGTCTTCCTAGGCAAAAAGACCCTGGCACATGGTGAACCAAAAACATAGATATGGCAAATTGATTTCTTCAAGTCAAGGGTTGATTTTCATCAAGTGGTGTGGCAGGATCATGCCTTTTGCTTATCACAATTTGGCTTCACACATCAAACTTTCACAAATTACCAATTTTTTCTGTCTTTCCTCATGGTAAAGGACCCTTGCACATGGTGAATCAAAAACATAGATATGGGAAAATTGAGATCTGTGAGTCAACTTTCATTCTTGATATAGTGGTGTGGTATTATAACATGTTTTAGCTGTCAAGATTTGGCTTCATACATGAATACTTCACAAATTACCTTTTTTTTTTAGTGTTTTCTCAGGAAAAAAGACCCTTGCACATGGTGAAACAAAAAAATAGATATAGAAAATTGATGCCTGTGAGACAAGCTCTGATTTTTGTATAGTGGGGTGGTATTCTTGCAGGTTTTGCTTGTCAAGATTTGGCTTCACACATCAAAATTTCACAAATTACCCATTTTTTCTGCATTTTCTCAGGAAAAAAGACCCTTGCACATGGTGAATCAAAAATGTAGATATGGCTAATTGATGCCTGTGAGCCAACGATTGATTTGAATCTAGTGGTGTGGTAGTATCATGCCTTTTGCCTGTCAAGATTGGCCTTCAGGCATCAAAATTTCACAAATTCCCTTTTTATCCGATGTTTTTCAGGAAAAAAAACCTTTGCACGTGGTGAATCAAAACCACAGATATAGCCAATTGATGCCTCCTGTAAGCCAAAGTTTGATTCTCACATAGTTGTGTGGTAGTATCATGTGTTTTGCCTGTCAAGATTTGGCTTTGCACATGAAAACTTCCCAAATTACCCATTTTTTCTGCTTTTTCTCAGGAACAAAAACCCTTTCACATGGTGAATGAAAAATTTATATATGGCCAATCAATGTGTTAGATTCAAGGTTTGATTTGAATATAGTGGTGTGGTATTATCACGTCTTTTGCCTGTAAAGATTTTGCTTCACGCATCAGAATTTCAGAAATTACCAATTTTTCCCGTGTTTTCTCACAAAAAAGACCCTTGCACATGGTGAATCAAAGACATAGATACTTCCAATTGATACCTGTGAGCTAAGGTTTGATTTTCATATAGTTGTGTGGTAGTATCGCGTGCTTTGCCGGTCAAGATCTGGCTTCACGCATGAATATGTCAAAAATCACCTTTTTTTCTGCCTTTTCTCAGGAAAAAAGACTCTTTCACACGGTGAAGAAAAAATAGACAATTGATGCCTGTAAGCCAAGGTTTGATTTTCATATAGTGGTGTGGTATGATTGCAATTTTTGCCTGTCAAGATTTGGCTTCATGCATCAAAATTTCACAAATTACCTCTTTTTCCTGTGTTTTCTCAGGAAAAAAGACCCTTGCACATGGTGAGTCAGAAACAACAATATTGCCAATTCATGCCTGCAAGCCAAGGTTTGATTTGAATGTAGTGGTGTGATATTATCATGCCTTATCCCTGTCAAGATTGGGCTTCACACATCATAATTTCACAAATTCCCTATTCATCCTGTGTTTTCTCAGGAAAAATGACCCTTGCACATGGTGAATCAAAAACACAGATATAGCCAATTGAGGCCTCTGAGTCATGTTTTTATTTACATACAGTGGTGTTGTAAAATTGCGCCTTTTGCCTGTCAAGACTTGGCTTCACGCATCAAAAGTTCACAAATTACCCATTTTTTCTGCATTTTATCAGGAACAAAGACCCTTTCACATGGTCAATCAAAAAAATTGATATGGCCAATTGATGCCTGTCAGCCACGATTTCATTTGCATATAGTGGTGTGGCAGTATCATGCCTTTTGCCTGTCAAGATTGGGCTTTGTGCATGAAAAATCCATTGATTCACCATGTGCAAGGGTCTTTTTTTGTGAGAAAACACAGGAAAAATGGGTAATTTGTGAAATTTTGATGCGTGAAGCAAAATATCAACAGGAAAAGACATGATACTACCACACCACTATATGCAAATCAACCCTTGACTCTGATAAATCAAATGGCCATATCTTCATTTTTCATTCAAAATGTGAAAGGGTCTCTGTTCCTGAGAAAAAGCAGAAAAAACGGGTAATTTGGGAAATTTCCGTGTGCAAAGCCAAACCTTGACAGGCAAAACACATGATACTACCACACAACTATGTGAAAATCAAACCTTGGCTCAAAGGAGGCATCAATTGGATATGTCCATGTTTTTGATACACCATGTGCAAGGGTATATTTTCCTGAGAAAACACAGGATAAATAGGGAATCTGTGAAATTTTGATGCCTGAGCCCAATCTTGACAGGAAAACGGCATGATACTACCACACCACTATGTGAAAATCATCAATTGATTCAGCAGCATCAATTGGCTATATCTATGTTTTTGATTCACCGTGTGCAAGTGTCTTTTTTCCTGAGAAAACGTGGGAAAAGTAGATCATTTGTGAAATTTTGATGCGTGAAGCCAAATATTGACAGGCAAACGGCATGATACTACCACATTACTTTATGCAAATCAACAATTGACTATAATTCATCAATTTTCCATACCTATGCTGTTGATTCACCATGTGAAAGGGTCTTTTTTCCTGGTAAAACACGGGAAAAATAGGTAATTTGTGAAATTTTGATGCGTGAGGCCCAATTTTGACAGGCAAAGGCATGATACTACCACACCACTATGTGAAAATCCAACCTTGGCTCACAGGAATCCATTGGCCATATCTATGTTTTTGATTCCCCATGTGCAAGGATCTTTTGATTATGAGAAAATGCAGAAAAAGTGGGTCATTTGTGAAATTTTGATGTCTGAAGCCAAATCTTGACAGGCAAACACGCAATACTACCAAACCACTATATATAAATCAAACCTTGGCTCACAGGCATCAATTTTCCACATCTATCGTTTTTTGTTTCATCATGTGCAAGGCGATTTTTTCCTGAGAAAACACAGAAAAAAAAGGTGATTTGTGACATATTCATGGGTGAAGCCAAATCTTGACAGGCAAAACACATGATACTACCACACCACTATATGCAAATCAAATCCTGGCTGACAGGCATTAATTTTCCATATCTATGGTTTTGATTCACTGTGTGAAAGGGTCTTTTTCATGAGAAAACACAGAAAAAGAGCGTAATTTGTGAAATTTCAATGCGTGAAGCCACATCTTAACAGGCAAAAGGTGCAATACTGCCACAACATTATATTCAAATCAGCCCTTGTCTCAGAGGCACCAATTGGCCATATCTAGGTTTCTGATTCACCATGTGCAAGGGTCTTTTTTCCTGAGAAAACACAGGAAAAATAGGTAATTTGTGAAATTTTGCTGCATGAAGCCAAATCTTCACAGGCAAAACATGTGATACTACCACACCACTATATGAAAATAAAAACTTTTCTCAGGTGCATCAATTTTCCATATCTATGTTTTTGATTCACCATGTTCAAGGGTCTTTTGTGCTGAGAAAACACAGGAAAAACAGGTGATTTGTGAAATTTTGATGTGTGAAGCCTAATTTTGACGGGCAAAGTGTGTTATACTATCAAACCACTATGTGAAAATCAATTCTTGGCTTACAGGCATCAATTAGTCATATCTATGTGTCTGATTTACCATGTGAAAGGGTCTTTTTTCCTGAGAAAACATGGGAAAATAGGTAATTTGTAAAATTTTGATGCATGAAGCCCAATCATGACAGGCACAAGGCATGATACTACCACACTACTATACTCAAATCATCACTTGACTCAGAGGCATCAATTGGATATATCTGTGTTTTTGATTCACCGAGTGCAAGGGTTTTTTTTCCTGGGAAAACATGGGAAATTTGTGAAATTTTGATGTGCCAAACCCAATCTTGACCGGCAAAAGGAATGAGACTAAAGGTTTTGCCACAATGGCAGGATTATCAACGTGAGACAAATTATAAAAGTGAGACTCTAGAGCACCAACCGCGGAAACCACTTGTGACAACAAGCCTTTTGGTTGTTGGTGACTGTTGGGTACTTTTGCATTTGAGAACAGAAATGGATGGTAGTAGGGTTGCTCGGCATCACAGTTTGGGGTGCAGAAAAGGCTGGGAATGGTTTAAATGGATGTCTGCAGGGAGGAACCGGCAGATGGGAAAGGGATTTTGGAAAATACAAAGGACAGTATCTTTGTGTGACATCAGGGAGCAGAGGGCACAAAAGCATGAAAATTGAACCAGCTTGTTCCAGTGCCTTTCCACAAGAAGTGCTTGACCTGATCAACAAGTGCAAGAAAATTCCTAAACTCCATGCAAAACATTTGTACTAATGTTTTGCATGGAATAGCAATCTCCAGATTGCTTTGGAAAGTTGTCCACATTAGTACAGATGTTTTGCATGGAGTTTACCAATTTTGTTGCACTTGATGATCAGGTCAAGCACTTCTTGTGGAAATGCACTGGGACAGCCCCTGGGTGAGGCACTACAATAAAAACTTGCTCAAATGCCGGCAGTTGGCATGTGGAAACTTGAGTATTACTGAAGTCCTTATTTGATGCAAGCTTGGAGTGAGGTAAGCTTCATTGCTGGCATTGATTGGTCAAAAACAGCTGATTGAGCTGTTCTTGAACAGCTGTGTTTGACCAGTGATTGGACAGGCACTGTCTGACCCAAGCATGTGCCAGCCATTTGGATGGGCCTGTTCAATTGGTTTGATTGAAACCGGTCACTACCAGCCAGGAACTGATTGGGCAGACCCGCTTGAATGGCCAGCATGCGCTTTGATTGGACGGTGCCTGTCCAAGATCACTTGTTGAACACGGTTGTTTGAGCATTTCTGGACCAGCCATGTTTGACTGGTTAATGCTGATAGTGCTTACACTAGTGTTATCTTGTGATACAGTAGTGATATGATGTTTGTATCTTGTAATATGACAGTGATCTGATGTTGTTATATTGGGATATGACAGTTATATGATATGGTGATATGGTGATGTTATATGAGGGTGGTTTGAAAAAGTTGACCACTACAAGATATCCCGTATATCCCGTAATGTCTGACTCAGTATCCCTTACGGGATTAATTGTAGGGTATGTAGTATACAATAGTGTTATCTTGTGATACAGTATTGATATGATGTTAGTATCTTGTAATATGACAGTGATCTGATATTGTTATATTGGGATATGACAGTTATATGATATGGTGATATTGTGATGTTATATGAGGGTGGTTTGAAAAAGTTGACCACTACAAGATATCCCGTATATCCCGTAATGTCTTACTCAGTATCCCGTACGGGATATATTGTAGGGTATGTAGTGGCCTCTGTTCTGGCATGTAAAATCATTCCTTGTTTTAGTCATAGAAACTGTCTGTGTCAATGGATCCACATATTTCAGAATGTAAAAAATCTACTGATCATGGGTAGCAGTAGAGTGGGACAAATTCCCACAAAACAGCATATTAATCAGGCATTTGAAGTTGCCACAAGGCACTCCATCTTCCACATTGTTCTTATCAAAAAGTTAACAGCATGTGATTAAGAGTTTAACATCAAGCAGACCAGGACCAACAGTGGGTCAGCTACACTACAAAAAGCTGTAGTGCAGCGTAGTGTTAGCTTTTTTCAGCTACACTACAGCAAATTTACTGTTGGCGCTGAATTTTTGAATCTAACGCTGATTTTTTGTTCAAAAAGAAAAAAAAAAACTTCAGCATAGAGTTAGTGTATCTGGGATAAAGAAAACTAACACTTAAAAAATTGGTGTCTTGCTAATTTTTAGAGATGTTAGCAAGTCAAAAAGCTACGCTAAAATTCAGCGGAGCGATTCCACCAGTTATGCTAAAGTTGAACTTGAAAGACTGATGACTTGAAAAAAAAAAAAAAAAAGTCCACAGGGGGTTGAGGGGAGCAAAAAACAAAAGGAATTACTTAGTCCTTTGTTTTCCTGGCCTTTTTATTCAACCAAACACTTTTTCATACTCCCATTTTTATAACTGTGTGTTCAAGGGAGGAGGTCCGCCCAGGATCAGTGAACTTAATCACTGCATTATTATAATAGTTTGTATCAAGTTGCCCAGAAAAAAGAAAGTTCTATCTTATAGTGTAGCAGAGATGACAATTTGAGCCTCTGGACCTGAAACGTAGTCCAGAGTACCCAATTGGTGAGAATTGCTGCTTTCCAATATTTAATTAAACATACTGGACTACATTTGAGCTCAAGAGGCTTCAATTGTTGCCTCTGCCTTAACCTAAAAAGGTACATCTTTTCTTTTATTCACACTTTCCATACACATGTAGACCAATTTCTCTGTCTTATATTATGAAATCAACCTTTAAGTTACGCTGAATAACTTGAATCAGCATCCACTACGCTACACTTACTGTTACCTGGAATTAAGCTACGCTACACAGTCTTTGAAATTTTGTTAGCTTGAAATAAAGTTACGCTAATTGTTAGTGTAGCTTGAATTAACTTTAGCTACAGCTAAATAAAAAAACCCACAAAGTTAATACCACTACGCTATGTGTTAGTTTAGCTGAGTTTAACTTGAGCTAACACTACGAAAACATCAGAAGATAATATTCATGCTACGCTACCTGTTATTGGACATTTAGCGTAGTTTAGTGTAGCGGCCCATCGTTGCCGGGACCCTTACCACAAAAAAAATGGACAGCAGTGGTCCCTCCTCCCAAACACTAAGCTTGCAGGATACCTTGAGCCAAACAACTATGTTTCCAGCAGCATCCTGCATGCCGGGACACTTTGTGCCAAAAAAATAACTGGAAATCTCCAAACATGCGGCTCTTGGGTCTTCTGCTTTTGCCGCTCTTGGCTATTCAGCTTTTGCCACTCTTGGTACTTCTCAGACTGGCTGCTCTTGGCATCTTACTTGTTGTTATCCCTTTCTCCAACATCTCTACCGTTGAGCATTTGTTGCTTGAGCTTGCAGTACACCTCAAGCCTATTCCTGGATTGGAAATGCGGTTCTTCAGCTGAGATTGCAGTTGCAAGAGGCAATACTATAGGCATTCACCTAGAAGCTGCAGTCTTAAGACAGTTGTACCCATGAATACAGAACCCACATACAATTCAAACTGGTTGCCCACTCAAGCATTGCAAGAGTCTAAGATACACCCCTGGAGGCTGGAAATGGACACACCTTAATTACAGAGGTATCAACTGCAAGCCTGAAAGTTAAGAATTCACCTTTGCAGTGTTTCATGACAGACAAGAAGTCCAGATAGGTGCATATTGCCCACCATCTGTTGAAAACACTAAATGCAGTCTAGAAGCAACGTGGACTCTGTACAGACTGTGAGATTCTCTAGATTATGCATATCAAATATTTCACTTCCAAGAATGGCACATCATAGAATATCCCATTCTTCAGGGCTGTTCAGGGAGGCTCAGGCCCCAGCTGAATGTACAATTTTGGTCTGTGGTTTCTAAAAAGCTGATTGACTATCCGCAAATCCCAAATCCATCACCCAACCTGAGCACAAACAAACAGCATCAGTGGAGGCGGTGACCAAGGAGAACATTGCCAAGTATGTTAGGCTGAAGATAGGTGTGGTGCAGTGGCTGGTTGGGAAATCCAAGGCTCTGTTCAGGAAAATCAAGCGTATCTTTGATCCGGAGAAAGCTTCTGTCTCTCAGCACAACAATCAGGCTGAAGAAGAGATTAGATTCAGAAGCCCTCTCAGGTTTTCTAAATCCAGTACCATCTATGGCCAGCAAGCCATTTTGGTTAACTAACATTTGAGATGATGGTCTCACATCCCCTGATCCCGTTACTTATCACTCCACCTCACTTCCTGATTGCTCAACTGTGCTGAAGGAAAACTAGGTAGGCACTATTTGCTACTCTTACAAAGTGAATTCAACATATGGTATGTGCTGATGCAATCTCATGAAATCTTCTTTCAAACATATCATATTGTGAAAAGCCGGCCCAAAGGCAAAAGGACACCCAACCACTGAAGCTCTCAGCTGTGTTGCACTTGCACCCATTGCAAATCACCTTCTTGAGCTTTTTGAACTATGAAAGCTACTAACTCATCACAAGGTAGCATCAAGCCTCTGGGAAACGGCAGGATTACAGCTACCACAAGTTGAAGAATAAGCTGGATTGTGTCATTTTGTACAGCAAACAGACTCATACTTTCTCTTGCAAAGGCTACTTTCAACAACTTCATATTTCAACGGGTCCGTGAAATTTACAAATCATATTTTGCAAAGCTCAAGCCCTGCAATTCACGAGCCCTGTGAATTTCCAGTAATTGCACTGTGAGTACAATTTTATGGGGCTTTGATTGCAAAGTAAGCCTTGTAAATGAAAGCCCTGAAAAAAATGACTCTGAAAATCGCTCCTGTTGTTTCCTGAAGTAAAAAGTGCAACCCTTCCTATACACACTTTGTGACACCACCCTGTATAACCACGGTACATATGGGATTGATAGAATTATACATGGCTCTTGGGATACAGGGATTATCCTTTTCAAAATGTGAGCCTGTAAATTTCCCAATGCAGGAGGTGTATCTCATTTTTACAGCTCTACAGTGATTTTTGGCCTCATCTGGCTCCAGTTGGGGCCTTGTGCCATCCTCATCCTTGGAGTCTCCCTTTCCCACCGGTTGATTTTCTCTAATCCAGCCCTTTCATTCCCTCTGTCAAATAGAATCAATATGTCTTCTGAAGACAATCAGTGGGAGGAGTCAAACTCCAAAGATCATATATGACTCAGATCCCAAATCCAATCCCACACCATTACCCCCAACCCTCTCCACCCGCCGTTTGCGTGGTAAACCCAAATTACCGGCAGATGATTCCCAGTCGCAGAGATCAGATGCACCCTCTGTGGTGTTCCAAACATGACACAAATTTTCAATTTTTATTTTATCTATTTTTCTTATCCTTTTCTCTTATATTTCTCTTATTTCTTCTCTATCTCTTTTCCCTTCCTCATTTTTTCTCTTATATCCACTCAGAAGTCCTCAAATATTATAGAAGAATCAGAATCTACGGCAAAATTCACTCTAGGACACAACTTATGGCATATTCACCACTCGACCAGATCAGGAAGTATCAACAACTCAACATGTCCTGTCACCTAAACCTTAATCCCTACTACAGTCATCAAAATACAAAACCTTCAAAATCCCATAGATTCTTCTAGAAACACATTCTTCAGGCAAAATGATCCTAGGGAACAACTCACAGAATCTTTGTTACAGGCCTGGATCAATAGTTATGGCAGATAATAGTTCCTAGACCTGGGTTTATTCCAGTTATCCACAGTTACACGGCACTATCACAAGGCAATCACACAGAAACCCCAACCACAACTCAGCCACTAGGTACCAGTAACCCCTTTTTCTAGGATGTTCCATCCAACTTAGGCCCACAATACTCATGGAAAGTTCCATCAAGTTCAGAACCACATGTCAACCCCATTTCATTTGTTCAATTGTTCCATTTGTTTCCATCAACCACAACTCAGCCATGATTAGTCATCATTTTTTGTTCCACTGTGTTCCATGACCATTGTTCCAACCACAAGTTGGCCACCCCCCATTTGTCTGAATATTGATATAAAAGAGGCTCTCCTCCAGTTGTTTTCCCCCCTTCCTCACCAGATTCTACCATCAGAATATATCATCACCTTATACACTCATCAGATATTAGTATTACTATCCCCTATAGTATACTACTGGTCACTCCTCATTATAAGTCCCCCAATATTGAGGTTTTAAGGAATCAACATCAACAATAACAACATCATCATTTACCCATGACAACTCATCTTGACCCAACTTGGTTGAAGCATTAACTCCCATACGTGCCCTTTTGCTCATCACCATCACCATCCATCCCCTGGTTGTAGCGTCAGCTCCCAAACCGCATTTAGCTCTACAACTCATTACCTTCATCATCATCCATCCTTGGTAGAAGCGTCAGCTCCCAGAACTCATTACCTTCACACATCATCATCCATCCTTGGTAGTAGCGTCAGCTCCCAACCCTTGTCATCTTAACACATCTTCATCATATACATACACCCTTGACATCCACCATTATCATCATCACCTATCATCACCTCTTAACATCATCACCTACTCATAGTAACACTCATAATCCTTAACACTCATCCATTACCCTTCTACACATAGTAATAACATCATCACATACTTACCTCAGATACATACCTGTGTCACATCACAACATCATCAGTCATAGTCAACATCATCATTCATAGTTAACATCATCTAGTATCATCAACAACATCAATCATCAACCATATACCTACCCTACATTCCGCAGTCATCTGAACCAGACAAGTCATATCACTATAAGTAAACTGCCAAGCAATCTTGGTGGTCTTGTTTTTCTGATAGTATAGAAGGGCAGAGCTTGCACCTCCATATTCCCCTTCTCCATTCAGCAAAAGGTTTTCATTTACCCTTTTGAGTCTTACACCGCGTCTTCTGAAAAGACCTGCTTCCTGCCAACTATGCGGGAAGAAACCTTTATAGACAATGGTTGTACGCTACATCCGCAAGGTTAACCACTGCTGCCTAATGGTAACACTGTCTTTGTCAAGCTTGCCAATGAAGAAGTCACAAACTTTGGCCAAGTAGGTTTCCCAAAGAGCACCGGAGTGGAGTACCAATCTGATGGGGTGTGGAAAATGTTTTGGATTACCTGTCTTGGAGCAATCACCTGTGATCAGCTAAATCCCCAGTGGGTAGGATCTCCTCCAACTGGAAACAAAGACATTTCCAAATACTTAGTCAAGTAAGTTTTCTCATTTTTTCTCAAAGTGCATCAAGATCATCTGCCATAGCTAATTTGTGTGCATTTCTTTTGCCAGGAACCATCAATGCTGGGGATCTGCAGGAAGATGTCCGGGAACTGTGGGACTTGTGGAATGTAGAAATACAATGATTTGTGTGGATTATCATCAAGAAAGTGGATGGGCTATACTTTGTCACAAGGGGATTCACAAGCACCCTTGGCCGCAGGCAAAGAAGCCAGATCTTCTTGCAAAAGAGGCACTGAAGAAGCAGGTTGCCATGAACCCAAAAGCGGGTGCATTCCAGTTGAAGGTGATGTCAATATGTTGTTTTTACTTTGTTATGGAGGGTATGACTTCTGACTGATCCTCATTCACCATTCACTCTACAGCTAGGGAAACCCAATGCGCCAAAAGACCCATTTGAGAGTGTCTTGACAATCCATCCATTGTTAATTAGGCAACGCAGATTGATTAAGCTACTATTGCCGTACCATCCTTGATGATATTGTTCCAGGAAAAGGGGGAGCTTCTAGCGGGGATAAATTTCTCAATGATATGTTTGCGTGGCACAAGTGAGCACAATATTTGATTTCCATTTATTGTGGTGGCTGATTCCAGAATGCAATAATGTCAGGCGCGGGTTACAGATCATTTCATTGTCTTTCATGCCAGAAAAGGAGCATTTTTCTTTTCAAACGCAGTGGATGACCAGCATGATAATGAACCGAGACAGAAACAATGAAGTCTACAGCTTGGGGCTTGTTTCAGATGTCACCTACCTGTTTTTTTCAAAATGGTTATCTTCTTAGTACGTCAATGTACTGCAAGGAAACATCTTGTTGGATCCCAATTTTGCTAACCTGGATTTGTGGTCTAAGAGAGAGCTACTACCAACTACACTTTGCAACACTCTTTCAACAATTTACTATGCTTCCTCAAAATGAATGTGATATCCTGGTCTGCAACGTGGTCGACTTCACGTTGGCCCAGACCATTGGCTTCATCAGCGCTTATACCAAGGTTTGTGGAATTACAGACCGAGCAGCAATTCACCGCAAGCTCAAAGGCTGCCAGCAGCATTTCAATTCACAAGTTACCCGAGTCAAGAGAAACCAAAATGTGGTCAGAGCCAATGAAGAGGTGAGATTTAATTCTTTGCTTTCAAAACTAATACATCAACTACATAGCGGCTCACGTATGATTCTCCAAAGGGGGTATTCAAAATATGTGTCTCTCATTGATAGCCGAGCATGTTGATGGTGGCCCCAGCCATGAAGAGAAACTTGACACCTTGCGTTGCCAATTCCCTCAGGCTAGGAAATGGATCAACTGGTGGACCATGGCAGATGTGGAGGCTCTTCTGTTCCCCACGCGGAGGCCACTACTTGAAGAATCTCTTGGGGCTGACAATGGCCTCCCGGCAACAAACATGCTCAAGAGAGCATGCATTGCCTCTATTACATGTTAAGGTAAGGGATACCTTAACACTGAATCTAGGAAATGTGACTAATTTCTTTGAATATTATCTTTTTTTCAGCAATGGAAAGACCAGTATGATGCTTGGAATGACCCAGGTTTTCTCTTTTGACAAGGTCTTGGAAGAAGATTATCTTTTGGTGATGCATGGGATCCCTGTCAAATACGGTGCAGCCCATAAAGGCAATAAAAATGTTGCACACACAATGGGCTGGGACAAGAAACGCAAGCAAGCCCCAGCACCCCCAAAGATCTCAGAAAAAATCACCAGGCACTCCCAGAAAATCTGCTTCAACTGCCACCAGTTGAAATGCAGTCACTTTGATTTAACTTGTGTTTTACTTGAATCTTGCTCAAAAAAACTTCAACCCAACTTCAATGCACAGTCACTGTGCATTGTGCACAGTGACTGTGCCAAAAAAGTTGTTTTGGATTAAATTGGAAGTAAAAGGGGAGTAAGATGGGACTAGCCTGCATGTCAACTGGTGGCAGTTGAAGCAGATTTTCTGGTAGTGAGGCATGCTTCTGTGAACAATGGAAGGCCTCCGGATACTACAGAATAATTGGTTCCCAGAATCAGTAAAAAGAAGAAGCTCGGGAGGCCTCCAGGTTCCCAAAACGTCAATTGTAGCATGTTCTTGGCTTACCCTTTGTATCAAGCATCAACCAAAGCAAAGCTCAAGTACCAATGTTGGTTGGCCGCTGCCCTTGAGTCTCTTTACGCTCTCTACAGCCCTCTGTGGCTTTGCAACTCAACTGGGAATGGGAATACGTTGTTTCACATGCGCTAGTGAATCACTTCTCCTCTTGTGAAAAAGCGGAACTCTCACTATCTGGATCGATTTGCGGGCTCCTCACAACAGGCCATACTACCCTCTTTGACCACGTCAATGCACTACATCCTAATTCTTTTTTTCCTGGTCGTTTCTCCTCATGTGACGGCTTCATGCAACACACCCTCAATCCAACCAAGAACCCCACACAATCATTGGTAGGATTGTTTTGAGTGGAAGAAGTGCGGAAATACTCATGCGCAATACATTGTCAAAGCGCTCAGATAACTCAAAGGTTTTTGTTTGTCATCAACATTTACAAGGATATGTTTGAAGCAAACAACACAACCCCGGCAAACATTTTGGTTCTCCTGAGAAACTGGTTTTCTTTTGGCTTGATTGGCTTATCAGGGCTACAGTGCAAAACATGTGTCAAGGAACCAGAGCCGACTTTGACCAAACCTTGTCTCAACGTCCTCTCCATGCTGGAATTCCCTGAAGTTTTCCACCCTCCTCACCTCTACTCCAACGTTGAAGTTGGCAACATCTCCGGGTCTGGAGCACAGCAAGCTTTCTTGGCCTCAATTGCGTGGCCTTTCATCCTGAAAGTGGGGACCCAAAAATATGTTTTACACTCCCGCGGGTATTGGAATGGCAAACACTATTGGTGTAAAGTTCTCCACAACTTGGCTGGGGTACTAGGATTGTGGTTGCACAATGACATGGAAAACGATGGCTATGCTAATCTACTCAGCCCCAATCTATCAGAAATTGGTGGGGCCAAGCCCCACACACAGTGGGTCTTCTACTCAAGGATGTGGACTGATGAGGAGAAAGTCTACGTCAATGAGAAGATTCTTCAGATTGAAAAGGAACAGCCAAACGGGCCTGGACAAGTCCCTTTCATCAAGCTTGAACAAATCCTCAAGTACTTGCCATCTAATTGTGCAAGGGCTGGTGTGGATGAGCTCCCAGATTATGAATCCTTGAAATTGGATGTGGACGAGTATGTGAAGGACATTGTTGTGGTTTGGGAGGACACTTCTGTGTTTCCAAAGGTGGCATCCGGAGGCCTCATTGTGATTGAAAGACTTCCTTTGGCAGTTCAAGAGGCAGTGTCTCAAGGAACACAACCATCTGCTAAGGAGAAACCGCTAAGGAGAAACCACCTGCTAAGGAGGACGTGATACCTTCTGGGGGAAAAACGGTAACCTGGCGCTCTTTGAGGAATCCTACAACAATCAAGATAAAGAAAAAACTATGATTGTTCTTTTCTTCAACCTCCAGTGCCTAAATGTGGTGATTGCGCATGTGATTGATTTTTATTTCATTGCAATGAACCCTTCTTTCATATTTCTCAGCAATGATACACAAAATCCTCCTCTTCTGTCCTCCACCACAAATATAGCTGTGTAAAATTCTGGACCTGGTCCAGCGGGCGTAATTTTACAGGGTCACCTTTTGCATGGGTTATGCCATGTAAGGCTGAGAGATGGTAATTTTGCCCACTGGGTGGGCTATTTAGCAATTTTGCATGGCATTTTGCTTGCGAAGCATAAGCCCTGTAGGAAATGCTTTGTGATTCTACATCATTTGTATGCTTGATGGTATTTTTCAAATCAAGTTTTGCAAGGCTTATTTTTGCGCAGTCAGTATCAAATGAAAACCCTTGTAAAATTCACCAATAAGGTCTTAATATGTAACTTCACAGGGGATCCGGTTTGGAGGGCTTAACCCATGTAAAACACACTTCTGAAAATTCTACCTCCCCATATTTAATGAATGTCAGACATTGTAAAAAAGTGGAGAAAATCAACAGGAGTCACACAATGGTAAGACCAAATCATGAACTTGCTTGAAATTGTGTTTTTGCACATCAAATACACTCTATATAGGGTACAAATTTCATGCCAAAAAATATCTAAGTTATCTTCTTGCAGGATGGCAACATCCATCATGATTTATATTTATCATGGGTTTCAGGCCTGTTCAACATGTAGTTGACATTCTTCTTGGTCAATTATTGCTCCCAACTTAGGTTGAGACTCTTTATCTTAGTTTTTGGACATGAAAAGCTTGTAGATATTTATTTCAAGAAGGCTGAACGTGAGGCTGGGGTGTAGGGCCAGGCAAAAGTCACCTTTAAAATAAAATGTTAATGAGGTGTCTCAGATAGTAAGGTGTGGTGCCAAAACCCCTTTCACCTGAAATCTTAAGACTTGACACTGACAGGGCGGCACAGCCGCCCCTGAACCCTAGTAGTCCATATTGAATATTGCACAAAACTTACCTTTATACTCACACATACATACCAGTGTTCATTGGACAACACCTACATTTTTACTCACACATCAGTGTTCTTTTGTTGTGCATGGGAACCCCCTAGTATCTCAATGAATCACAGGTTCTAGTTCCATTTATTTTTCAGAAGTGGATGATATGCTAAGTTTTAAGACAGGCCACTATTGGCAAGAAGGATCTGATGTGGTGCATGTGATCCTCTCATGTAATCCAAGGCCACTACTATATAACACCATACCATGTCCCCACTCAGATTACCTGTTATGTCATCTCACCAAGTACAGAAACAAAAGTGTGTGTACCACAACATGACAATCAACACCTTCACACTTCATGATACATAAATACGTTGAATGTTTTATTTAGGGCAATGATAAATAAACCCGGTAAAACTGCGCCTACACGCGGTTTTACCAGGGGGCAACGTCATTGCCCCAGTGAGCGGCTTGTGCCGGCTCACCAAGGAATAACTCCTTGCCGAGCTGGTACAAAGTTGTACCAGCCCGCCAAGAAGCTATTAGCCAGCAAGAAGGTGTAAGCCAATACCTGCTCGCCAAGGGATAACTCATTGGCAATCTGGTACACGCTTGTACCAGCTTGCCAAGGAGTTATTCCTTGGCAAGCCGGTACAGGCTCTAAGCTGCTTGGCAAGGAATAACTCTTTGCCGTGCAGGTACAAGCTTGGACCAGCCCTACAAGGAGATATTCCTTGGCGAGCAGGTGCAAGCCAGTACCTGCTTGCCAAGGAATAACACCTTGGCAAGCGGGTGCAAGCTTGTACTAAGGGTGTACCCTGAAAGGCGCTCCCTGGGGCATATGCCCCACACAAACCCCGGGGTCTGTGCTTTGGGAAGGCCCTCAAGTCATTCCCCAAGCCCCGGGGCATAAGAGGTGATTTCTGATGGGGGAATGTGGGCTTGATGGTTGGTTGTTAATTTTTTTTGGTATTCTAATGCCCGTGTTCTATTTACAAGTGTCTATGAAGGGAAAAAAGTGCATTTTTTTTTCTCAGAGCAAGCAAGAGATTTCAAAAAAGACCAAAGATGAAATATTGAGGCAATATCACCATGAAAAAAAGTGTGTTGCTTGAATAGCAAGCGACACACAAGAGTACAAAGGCCCTTTTGTAGTTTGGGGTGTCGCTTGCTATACAAGCAACACACCAGCAATTGTGGTGTATAGAAACTTGCTCTGATACCACTCCTTGAGGGGGGTACCATTTTCCAGCCACTTCTTCATGTCTATTTGGGTTTTGGGCTTCTTTGGAAGTTTTGGATTGACAAGGGAGTGAATGAGTTGTAAATGGCCGTGAAAATTTTTTGTGCTGCCAGATTTATGATTCTTCAGCTTTGCTCCACATACTGTGCTGGACCCCTTGCAAACAACAACAACCTGGCAGGTGGCTTTGGTGCCATCCTTAGCTCACTCAAAACGGTTTCACACCCATCTCCGTTTAAGAGAGTTGGCCACGGGTTCATCGCTGTTGCAATCGCTATTGCCATTTTCAACCAAGATGACTTTGTCCTTGGGTTGTGCATCTGCTTTCCGCTTCATTCTTGACATGTTGAGTGGCTGAGAAATCAAACATTTCAAGAAGACATGTTTCAAAGAGCAAAATAATGCCACAAAAAAATTACCAGGCGGGTTTGGGGCATTTTTTGTTGCAATGAACTAGGCCAAGCATTCAGATGGAAGAGGAAGGATAAGTTCATTGCATATGGAAAAGAAAAAAAAAAGCAGAATAAAAGAAAAGAAGGAAGAAAACTGAATGAGGACTTACCTAGGCCAAGCATTCAGATGGAAGAGGAAGGATGAGGAGAATCCATCCTTGGCTGAAGCCGGACTAGGTATGTGCTGGACAAGCTGTCACAGACTGTGACATGAGAGAGACAAAAGAAAAGGAAAAAAATGAAAGGTTAGGAAGCACAAACACACAACTCAACACCCCCCCTTGCTGAAAACCTGAAATGGAAATAAAAAAAATTGAAAAGGAGACTGAAGAAAGAGCAAGGAAAGCAGAAAGAAAAAAAAGGAGAAGGAGTTGAAGAAAAAAGAAAGGGAGAGACAGGGACTGAGAATTGGACAAGACCAAAACAAGCAAAATGAGATTCCAATTGGACCCTGGGCAACAGTTTGGTGAGCATGTCGGCCAGCATGTCCTCGGTGGGCACGTGTAGCACACTCACTTGGCCCCTCTCACTACAAAAATTTGCAACTCTGCCAAGAAAGAAAATGTAAGATTGGGATGGGCAAAAGATATACCCAATTTTACAGAAAATAATCAGAAGTGAAAAATAAGCTTTACTGAGCATGCTCAGCAATTTTTTCTTTTTTTAGAAACTGAGCAGAAATGATTTTTATTCATTCTGGCAACTTTGGGGTATTTTGCTTCAGTTTTGCTCAATTTTTATTACTGAGCCATTTTGTTGAAAAAAGTTAACATTTTGCTTAACCCAAACAGGAGTTTTTTCTTTAGGTGAAATTAAAAATGTTTGTAGTGTCTTGACGCAGTGGCGAATGAAATGGTATTGCACGTTGATGTGTTTAGTACGTGTGTGATGCTTGGGGTTTTTGGCCAGTGCTTTCGCGCCGGCGTTGTCAACGTGCAGAGGCTGCCTTGGGTCTCAGACACGGGGGTTGATAGCGGCACGCCCAAAGGGCGTGCGCACGCCCCCCTGAACGCCTAAAAAAAAGGCATGCGGGGGCTGCACGCCTTCCCAACCAGGCGTGCAAACCCCCGCACGCCCTCCCCCGCATGCCGCACGCCGTCCGCACGCCTACAAATGGCGTGAGGACGGCCGGCTCGGCGTGCGGCCCCGCCGGACAGGCGTGCTGGCCATGCATGCCTGTCTGGAGGGCGTGCAGGCCTTGCACGCCCTCCGGACAGGCGTGCACGGCTGGCACGCCTTTCCGGCCAGGCTCACGCAAGCCTCTCGAATCGAGAGGCTTACGTGAGCCCCTTGGTGCCCTTATAAGGGTACCGAGTGGTACCCTTATAAGGGTACCAAACGGTACCCTTATAAGGGTACCAAACGGTACCCTTATAAGGGTACCGAACCGTACCCTTATAAGGGTACCAAACGGTACCCTTATAAGGGTACCAAACGGTACCCTTATAAGGGTACCAAACGGTACCCTTATAAGGGTACCAAACGGTACCCTTATAAGGGTACCAAACGGTACCCTTATAAGGGTACCAAACGGTACCCTTATAAGGGTACCAAACGGTACCCTTATAAGGGTGGTACCCTTATAAGGGTACCGTTTGGTACCCTTATAAGGGTACCACTCGGTACCCTTATAAGGGTACCACTCGGTACCCTTATAAGGGTACCACTCGGTACCCTTATAAGGGTACCACTCGGTACCCTTATAAGGGTACCGTTCGGTACCCTTATAAGGGTACCGTTCGGTACCCTTATAAGGGTACCACTCGGTACCCTTATAAGGGTACCGTTCGGTACCCTTATAAGGGTACCACTCGGTACCCTTATAAGGGTACCGTTCGGTACCCTTATAAGGGTACCGTTCAGTACCCTTATAAGGGTACCGTTTGGTACCCTTATAAGGGTACCGTTTGGTACCCTTATAAGGGTACCGTTTGGTACCCTTATAAGGGTACCGTTTGGTACCCTTATAAGGGTACCGTTTGGTACCCTTATAAGGGTACTGAGTGGTACCCTTATAAGGGTACCAAACGGTACCCTTATAAGGGTACCGAGTGGTACCCTTATAAGGGTACCAAACGGTACCCTTATAAGGGTACCGAGTGGTACCCTTATAAGGGTACCGTTTGGTACCCTATAAGGGTACCGTTTGGTACCCTTATAAGGGCACCAAGGGGCTCACGTAAGCCTCTCAATTCAAAAGGCTTACGTGAGCCTGGCCGGACAGGCGTGCCAGCCGTGCACGCCTGTCCGGAGGGCGTGCAAGGCCTGCACGCCCTCCAGACAGGCGTGCATGGCCAGCACGCCTGTCCGGCGGGGCCGCACGCTGAGCCGGCCGTCCTCACGCCATTTGAAGGCGTGCGGCATGCGGGGGTTTGCACGCCTGGTTGGGAAGGCATGCAGCCCCCGCACGCCTTTTTTTTAGGCGTTCGGGGGGGTGTGCGCACGCTCTTTAGGCGTGCCGCTATCAAGCCCCCTCAGACACATCTTGCTGAGGATGTTGTGAATTCAAACTGCCTCCTTATAGGAGTCAGAAATTGATTTATACTCCGCCTCAGTGCTTGAGAGCAACACAGTTGCTTGTTTCCGCAACTTCCATGAGATGGCTCCGTCACCAATGCAAAATGTGTAGGCCAAGGTCAAGCAACGGTTCAGACGGTCTTCAGCCCAGTCCAAGCTGGAATAGCCAGCGCAAGTGAGAGCCCCCCCTAGATGCAGACGGAGGTGACGCGTGGAAACTAGAAAGTGGAGTACTTGCAGGGCTGCCTTCCAGTGAGCATTGGATGGGTTGCGCAGGAATTGTGACAGCCAATTGACTGCAATTGAGATGTCAGGGCGGGTGCATTGAGCATCCCAGAGTAGTGAGCCCACAAGCTGGTTATAGGGCCCTGTGGACAGCTGCTTGTCAGATAAGCAAGTTATGAGTAGTCTGAAATTTGAATTTGTGGGCGTGGGTACTTTGACACTGGAGTCACCTAGGAAACAAGCCTGCATGTCATTTATGTGATGTGCTTGAGAGAGGTAGACTAGGTGGCCATCAAAATCGCGCTCCACCTTGAGTGACAAGAAGTGATGGAGCTCCTCATCTGCTCCAATTGTGAATTGTCTCCCCAGCTGCACTATCAGGTTATCAACAAACTTGGGTTCCCCAGCAATTGTCAGATCATCCACATGAACTGCAACAGTTCCAAGCAGATCATGCTTTTGGAGGCGGAAGTAGAGAGTTGGATCAAAGGTGGATTGTGTCAGGCCGGATTTAAGAAGTGCAGCATGTAGTTCCAGATTCCATTCACAAGGCAATTGCTTCAAACCATAGATTGACCAGTGAACCTCACAGACATAGTCTGGGTGTTCCGCATCCTCAAAGCCCTGCGGTTGCTCCATGTACACAGGTTCTGACAGTTGGCCGTTCAGAAACTCTTTTTTGAAGTCCACTTGACGGGCCTTCCATTTGCGGTGAGCCAGGATACTGCACACAAGGCAAAATGTTTCTTGGCGTAGAGTTGGCGCAAAAACTTTGTCTTAGTCTATTATGTGTACCTGAGTGAAACCCATGGCAACCAGGCGTGCTTTGAGCTTCTGAATGGAGTTATCAGCCCTCTTTTTAACCTTGAAAACCCATTTAGATTTGATAATCTTAAGTTTTGCGGGCCAAGGTACCAGACACCAAGTCCCCATCCCCAGGAGCAACAAGAACTCCTCATCAGCAGCCTTTAGCCACTTGTTCTTGGTGGGTGACTTAAGCAGTTGCCTCCATGTTTTGGGAGTGTCAAATTCACTCTCCGCCCTTGCTGTCTTGGCCCACAAACCATACCTCTCAGGCTGTTTCTTGGGACGGGCAGAGACACACTTGGGGTTTGAAGTAGCAGCAGGAGGTGAATTGGCTGGCGCAATGGGGTCTGTTTGCTCAACTGGAGGGGAGTGGGTCGGTCCTGGGTAGTGCAACGTGGTGTTATTGGGTAGGTCAGGAGCAGGGCTGGATCCCGCAAGATAAGTTTCTTGTTGAGGCAGAGTGATAGGGTCAGGTGAGGCTGCTGCAGGTGTAGGCCAAACGGACGGAGTGATAGGTACTTGGTGGTGCAGCCAAGGTAGCTCAACTAAGAAAGGACTTGGAGGCGTGGTCAGGGCGGCACCGTTGTGGTGTTCCAAACATGCCACAAATTTTCCATTTTTCCTTCACATATTTTTCTCATCATTTTCTCTCATATTTCTCTTATTTCTTTTCTCTTTCTCATTTTTTCTCTTATATCCGCTCAGATACCCTCAGATATTATTGAAGAATCAGAATTTACGGCAAAATTCACTCCAGATCACAACACACAGAATACTCAAGGCTCATCTGGATCAGAAGTTACGGACCACTCAGCATATTCAGTCACCCAATCCCTAATCCCTGCTACAGTTGACAAAATACAAAACCCCATAGATTGTTCCAGAAACAAATTCTTCAGGCCAAATGACCCTAGGGAACAATTCACGGAATCTTTGTTACATGCCTGGATCAATAGTTATGGCCAATATTAGTTCCTAGACCCAAGTTTATTCCAGTTATTCACAGTTACACAGCGCTTTCACAAGGCAATCACACAAAAGCCCCAACCCCAACTCAACCACTAGGCCCAGGTAACCCCTTTTCTAGGATGTTCCACCCAACTTAGGCCCACATTCATCATGCAAAGTTGGGGGGGGGGGATGTGGTGTTCCATTCCCGCTCCAATGCCAAAGAGGTACATTTCATATATTACAAGTTCACTTACAGGATGTACACTAGAACAGGATACAAGAGGAGGAATATCAGGGAGGAGTACAGAAGGAATCCGGAAGAATACACAATACACCAACATCACAGAATCAACAACAAGGAAGAGTTACACCAACAGCAAGCAGGAGATACGGACAATGGTAGCAGTACAAGGAGCAGACACAGGGGGAAGAAGGGGAAGAAGGACCAGGAGGAGGAGAGGCCGCGACCCTGAACAGGATGGAAGCTGGAAGGATTGGAAGAAGGAAGGGGTGATGGAAGGTGTTTCAGCCCCTGGATGGAAGGATAGAAGAAGGAAGAAGAATGGGCTGTATTGTACACAGTACAGGGGGGGGTGGCACAGAAATGATGTCATGCTGTGCAGATATGATGTCATGCTGTGCAGACATGAAGTCATGCTGTGCAGAAATGATGTCATGCTGTGCAGCAATGATGGCATGCTGTGCATCAATGATGTCATGCTGTGCTGAAACCATAGCAACAAGGAGCAGGCTGTGCAGCTGACCAGTTCACCTGCAGCATAAATCCCTCAAAGGACCTTCCCTTGGAGCTAAATCCCCTCATCTTTTCCTATATAAGGAGGTCATTTCCCCACCACTGTTGTTTTCTTTTTCCTCAGCCACTTACTAAGAGAGTTTAGTGTGTCTAACCAGTCATCAAGTTAGTCATCAAGTGTAATCATCAAGTGTAGTCATCAGTGTTATCAGTCAATAAGTCAATCAATCAGTTATCAACCCCAACAATAAAAACATTTCTCAAACCCCCAATCAATCAACAAACAACCCAATCAATCAACAAACAAATCAATCAATCATCAAAAAACTCAACAATCATCAGCAATCACCTGCAATAGTCCAACATACTATTGCACTTTCACATAATCAATCCCACGGTTTGATTATCCATATCATTAGTTATAAGCGGTCTAATCAAATACAACAACGTATAAGGTCTAAGTCTGATTGAGATTACTATACTTAGTAAACTTAATCTTGAAATCAGCTATTTCTCTTTTTATATTGATTTTAAGATTCCTTACAAAGGGTATAGTATTTATAAAGGGGCAGGCCAATAAACCACCCATAAACTGATTGTTTTAGCCTTTCAACCTAACTCACCAGTTTATTTCCCCCAGCCGGATCTTTACCAAATATTATCATTTGTCCCACAGGAGTCCTACAGCGTGCGCGCCATTGTTGGCCAACCGTCTGCCCGACATTGGCTTGACGTAGAACCATGTGTCAGCGCAGATTACCCAAGTTTTTTTATCAACGCCCTTATTTTTTCCACACCTTTTTTGAATTTTGAATTTTTTTCCTACACCTTGAAAGGTGTAGAATTTAATGTTAAAATCAAATTTCAGTAAAAATCAGTATTTCTCATTTTGATTTTTGGCCACACCTGGTTTTTTGTTTAATTTTTCTACGCGTTCTGTCAAGTTTTTTGGAAATGTCACATTGATTTCCTACACTTTGAAGGGTGTAAATTTTAATGGTAATTACCACCATTTCTGATGAAATGGGCTTCTTCCTGATGTTTAGGCAGGAAACCCGGTTTTTTCAACTATTTTTGAACACCTCATATCCATTAAAGCTTCTTCAAGGTTTTAATTTTTTTTTCCTGCACTTTGAAGGGTGAGGAAAGCCATGAACATATCCATTTTCCATAAAAATGTGCCCTTGGCATGTTTCTGATCTGGGCAAACCAGGCAGAATTGGCCAAATCTTCAAACGGCTGCCATGCGTAACGCAGTCATGAGCTATGGAAACTTTTTATGCAGAAAACAACTATATCTATTAATTAATTTCTGATCCACTTTTGATCCCATTTGGACATGCCAAACAGAAGTTACCACATTTGAGTAGGAGGAGATTTTGGCCAAATCTTCAAATGGCTACTGTACTGCGTAAACCACTCATGGGCTATGGAAATAAGTTCCACAGTAAAAACCTATGGCCATTAATTATTTTCTGATCCAATTTTGAGCTCATTTGGACATCTAAAACAGGAGATACAACATTAAACTAGTAGCAGATGTAGGCCAAACTTCAATTCAGTACTGTGTGAAAACAGTGATGGGCTATGGAAGATATTCATAAATAAAACTAAAGCAGAGTGGTAAGGTTCAAAGATTGTAATTAGACTGAATCTTGATCTGTGCAGACAACAACGTAAAAGAGATGGACCAGATCCGGCTAGCCTCTCCCAACTGATCTGACAGTTTTTCAGGCAAACAGATGGAATAAAGCAACAAACTTTCTTTGCCATGCTCTCCATAATTATGAATTCTCACAGTTGGGCTTTCTGCTACTTCCTTTTCCATTTCTGCTTCATATTGCTTTTGGGAGCCAAACCAGCATGCCATATATTCCTTGCTCCCTGGACTGAAGAGGTGAAAGAAATGGGTTTTTTGGTGTTTTTTTTTTTCTGGATTGATGTTGGGTTTTGGCAGAGGAATCAGGAATTGAAAAAAAAAGTGAGTAGAGATGATGAAAAAAGTGAAATATTGGTTGGAGATTATTTTTTGAAAATTTGGAGAAGGTATCAGTGCAGAGCAAAAGAAAAGAAATTTTTTGATATACTTTACATATTTTTTGGTTGAGTGGTTGAGTGGGAATGTGGCATGGAAGTTCAAAGAGTTGGTGGTCACGGTTTTGAATGTGGTGAGACGTTTTTGATGTGGTCTGTGGTGGAAGTATTTTCTTTGAGGTCGCATCAACCCCGCGGGTCGCCTGGATGCAAAATTTGACGTGTGGAGCGCAAAAAAAGAAGGGTCGGGCTAAATGCACTCCAACATTTTACTTCATGCACTCCCATTTGGAGTGAAAATTTGTGCACTCCAACTTTTTTGGAGTGGCAAGCTGTTCACTCCAAAATATTTGGAGTGAACCTTTGTCCACTCCAAAATGAAAAAATTTCTTGCACTGCAAAAGGGGTTGTATTGGTTACAACCCCCCACGGTAACGTTGGCCAGAGGCGACCAATGTTACATCGGTCGCCCAGACCGATTTTATGTCGGCCGGGCCCACCAATACATTAGAATAAAGGCATAATGTATTGGTGGGATCCGCCAATGTAACATTGGTCTGGTAGACCGATGTTACATTGGTTGCCACCGCCGATCTAGCCGCGGGGGGTTGTAACTAATACAACCCCTTTGGCGGTGTTGGAGTATACAGTTAGGGTCAGCCTCTAGGCACAACAAACTTTTACTTCATGTACACCAAGATTTTGGTGTGCACAAGTGTGTAAACCAATAATCTTGATGTAAGGCCATAATGCACACCAAAAAGCAGGTGTATGTAGACATGCACCCCAAAAATGTTGGTGTACATGCATATACACCACAAAAAAGGCAAAAAATTGGTGTGCAATGGAATGTACACTAAGTCATTTGGTGTACATAAGTAGTGAACACCAATATCTACATCAGGTTGCAGAAGTGGCACACCAAAAAAACAACACTGGAAAAAAGCCAATGAAAGAAAACAACCCTCATGTGTCATGGGTGTCACTAGTTGTAGATGTCTGCAATTTTTGCTGTATATACTGAGGTAAAACTGGGTGTTGGAACTTGTATTAGCCATAACTTATGATCCATCCATGCAACAAAGATTCCATGAGTTGTTTCTTAGGTTCATTTTGTCTGTAGAATGTGTTTCTGAAGTTGTATGTGGTATTTTGAGGGTTTTATAATGGGTCAGCCTCTAGACACACCAAAATTTCACTTCATGTACACCAAAAAGGGATTGTGGGTGCTATATGGCGGGGTGAAGGGCATGAACACCCCAAAGATATTTGGGGTGCAGAGGGGCTCACCCCTTTCACAAGTTGTAATTCTGTGGCAATTCGGTGTGCAAGGTTAATGCACACCAAATTAGTTGGGGTAAGCTTTCTGTGCACACCACTAATTTGGCACTTTTTGGTGTGAGATATAGTGTACACCAAACTCATTGGGGTATGCTATGGTGTACACCATCTTTATTGGTTTACATACTTGTGCACACTAACAACTTTGGTGTGCATGATCAAAGCACACCTTTTTGGTGTACATGAAGTAAATTTTTGGTGTGCCTAGAGGCTGACCCTACAGCTATCCACATCTTTTTTTTGGAGTGCACAATTGAATGATGCACTCCAAAATTTTTGGAGTGAACTTGAAGTCCACTCCAAAAATTTTGGAGTGCACTTGGAGTCCACTCCAAAAATTTTGGAGTGCAATTGGAGTCCACTCCAAAAAAATTGGAGTGGACACCATTCCACTCCCAAAATGGGAAAATTTTGGAGTGAACAACTGTCCACTCCAAAAAAAATGGAGTGGACAACTGTTAACTCCATTTTTTTTGGAGTGAACACTTGCCCACTCCAAAATGTTGGAGTGCATGTAGTAAAAGTTTGGAGTTCATTTAGCCTGACCCAAAAAGAAACCGGGTGTGCACGCGGAAAAGCGGGTGTAGCGCTTAGCCACAGCTGCGCATAAAACCGGGTGTCTGCGCGGCGAAACCGGGTTTTTTGACTAATGCTCTTTTTTCATCAACGCCCTTTATTCATATTTTTCAGGGAGCAGAGAAACGATACAAAGGAAAATCAAGCCAATTAAAAAGTGAACAAATAATCAAAATAAGTGAGAGAGAGAGAGAGAGAGAGGAAAAGAAAGAAAGGAAAAAAAAAAATTGAACAAATAAGAAGGGTTTCCAATGGAAAATGGAAAGGAAAAAACCAAGGATGATGATGATGATGATGATGATGAAGGAGGCAAAGGAGAAGGAAAAGCTACACATATTAAAAAGGTGGTACACACATACAACTGCAAGAGAGGGGTCTCGTAGTATACATTGGCAAGTGCAATACGAAGAAAGAAAGAAAAAAACTGATGATGAGGAGAGGGAAGCGGGAGAGAAGAACTGCAACAACGTTTGGATCAGAAGAGGGAAAAAAGGACGAGAAAAAAAGAAGGAGAAAACAGACCAGCAGGACAACAGAAAGAAGAGAGAGAGAATAAAATGGGCCTCAAAGAGTAGGGGCAGAGAGAAAGAAGGGGGTGGGGGGTAGATTAAACGATGATACATTCTTCAGTTTTTTTGGCTTTGGCGGTCTGGATTCCCATATCGGCAAACGAGTTGAACTGAGTTTTAGGAGCCAAACGAGCAGGGGTAATGAGTTCGATTTTTTGGTTGGGGAGCGGAGGGGTAGGGCCGTCGTCTGAGAGCTGGAAGCTGTTGAGCCGGTTGATCATGTGGCCAGTGGAAGCTTTGTGGGCGAGGAGGGGGCGCGTTTGGTGTGATGAGAGGGAGGGGTGGAGATGGTTCGGCGGGGTGGAGGGGCCGGCGGGGTGTCCGTTCCGGGGGTTGTTGTTGTTGTTGCTCTTGTTCCTGGAGGGCGAGCCAGGGGTGGTGGGCACGGAGAAGGGGGGCGAGGGGGACGAGTCGCCGAACGAGTTCTGCCGCGTCCCCCCGCTCCCGCCGCTCATCACCCCGTTCTCCGCCACCCGCCGCGCCTCCTCCACCCGACGCATCGTCTCCCGTCGCCGGACGCCCGAGGAGAACTCGCCGACGGCCGGACTGCGTGACGCAGCCAGGGTGTGCTTGCGCACCAGCTTTTGGTCCAGATGTTGCTCGTGCTGTTGCCGCGACATCATGTTCCCTCCCTCGCCTAAACTCTCCAGCCGTTCCCGTGCATCCTCGTTCCCGCCTTCGTGCCATGCTTTATGGTACCACTCCACCGCCGCTTTCCCATCCTGTCGTCCCGCAATCCCCACTTCCAAATAATATCCGATCGCAAACATCGCCGAGCCCAGTCCTTTCCGTGCCGCTTTCTCCGCAAACGTCACTGCCAGCGGTTCGTTGGCCGCAAAGTAGCCTTCCGAGCCACACAAGAACCACTTCGATAAGGCCATGTCTGCTTCACTTTCTCCCTTGTAAACCAACAAGAAACTAATCAGTCAACATGAACCTTGATGAATAAAATAGAGGGAGGACTGACTTGTTGAGAGGCTAGAGAATAGTACTCCACCGATAAGAGCGGGTCAAACGGGCACGTGATTTGCGAGTATTCGTAGCACCAGCCGATTTTGTACTGGGCAGCAGCAAAGCCCAAGTACGCGGCTTTTTCAATCATGTATCTCGACTCGCTGAGGTTGGGTGGCAATATTTCCTGGGGATCTGAGGTAGGGACTCGAATTCACCAGCGCTGTATAGAAGGAGAGAACCAGTTAGCTTTATGTGGAGAATTGAGAACGAGTTGACGAGGGGGAAAGAGAAGCGCCGACTTACAGGATCATCCCGTAGATGTACGCCGGCTGCGGCGTCTCCTCGTTCGCTAGTTGCGCCGCTTTCTTGAGAAAGACAACCGCTTGAGCCATGTCAACGGACAGGTTCATCTGCCCTAGCAGATAAGACATGCCGAGTCTCTGTGATCAAACAAAAGTGCAAGATCAGTGGCTGTTATCTGTGAAAATGTTTTCTTTTTTTTTTTGGGGGGGGGGGGGGTAGGACAGTCACACACATATACACAAGCACATTCTTCGAAAGCGAGGCCATGCTCGTATGCACCAATGGCGCGATCCCAGTCCTCGCAATTCTCGTACTCTCTGCCTATTCTGAACCAAGCGAGATAGTAGCCCAGATGAGCAGCGGCCTCGAAGTCTCTGAAAGCGAGCATGGGGTCCTTGGGAAGGTAGGTTGGGAAGGCGCCGGTGGAGTAGAGGTCGCCTCGGAGGTAGAGAGCTTCTGCGCCTCCGTTGGCTAGATGAGGGTTGGGGCCGTCGGCATATTTCAACACGGTTTTGATAGCAATGTCTGTGTATTTGACGAGCAGTGGGTCGGAGATTTTGGAGCTCTGTCTGTGGGAATCCGTGAGTGAGGGAGAGGATGGGAGTGAGGTGGCCTCGAGGGCTTGAGAGCGTTCGATGAATTTGAACACCTTGGACGCCCATTGGATCTGTGAAACGGGGTCCGGCTGGTGTCTGAAATGTAGGTCGTATTGACCCGTGAGTAGGTCGAGGTCGATGACGGGGAGGCTGATGGGTCTGTTGTTAGAGACGAGTCCTGGGCTGGGTGGTTGAGAGCTGTAGCCAGTGGGGGCAGCATGGGTAGAGTAGTGGGACTGGGGGAAGTTGGCGATGCGAGGACTGGGTTCGAGGTAGAGCGCTGAGGGATGTGCTGCATGGCTTTGGTGGGAATGAGCGCGGGAGAGGGGCGCGGTGTGAGGAGGATTGCCCAGATAGGCCTGGTCGAGTGCGGATGCTGCACGTGTCAGTGTTGACTGTGAGCGTGAGGGCATGCTGTCGGTGGTGGTGCCAAAGTAGTCTGCCTGCTGTCGGCCATGGTCAACAGTGCCGTTGTGGGAAGTGATGATGGGGTGGGGTAGTTGGTGATGGAGGCGTCTCTGTTGTTCTGCACACAGCACACACACACACACACACACACACACACACACACACACAGTAGGATGCAGCACAGTCAGTTCGGGTTCAGTTTCGCAAGCGTTTACACATGGAAGTGGCTCACCAGCAGCCGCTTGGGATCGGTAGTTGGAAGGGACGGGCGGTAGCGGTGGACGGGACTGGTGGTGGTGGTGCTGTTCTGTTGTTGAGTTGTGGTGTTTGAGCTGGGGTGGGACTGGCGGGAGACTGGGGCGGGTCTGCTGTGAGTAGAGTGAGTGGGACATGCTCTTAAAGTCTGTCAGTGAGTTGAGAAGCAAACGCCAAGTTAAATATTTATGTAAAATGAAATTAAGCAGGGCAGGAGAGTACTTCAAGAGTGATGGGCGGAGTCTATTCTTGGATTCTTGGATTCTTGGATTTAAATAATAAATATGTAGATGTGTGTGAAGAAGGGGTGCTTAATTATCATAAAAGGGCCGGGAAGTATAAGTAGGAATTACGAAAACAACTATTTATGTAGCACACACAACACACCACGCTGAACTGGTTCAGTTCACTCACAACTACAGCAACACTCTGCTTCTCCGCATAACTAACTGGGTGTGCTCATCTTAGAATCAAGCTTCTCTCCCCACCATCCCATCAACCAATCACATTTCAAAACTTCAATCAAAAGTACATATTCAACGTGGAACACATTTACCTGTAGCTCCGGTCGCGAATAATAGCCAAGAAACACAACAAATCCGAGTTAGTATATCGGCTAGTATATCCGCCTTTCATAACCTGGGCGCGGAGGAGACGGGTTCGATTCCCGTACTCGGAATCAATTCACCTGTAGACTTAGATGCATCCGACAGGGGGAGATGCGGCGTCAGGGGTGGGATTTTGCGGCAAGGGATCTTTTGGATGAGATTTCGATGGATGCAAGCAACTCAAGGTCACTACGTACCATGATCGGCCATTCTTGGGTTTTTGCTCTTTTCCAATCTTGGCATCACCCCCATCTCAACTTGTCAACAAGAGAAAACTCACCTGTGATATTTCACTGGACAAAAAATACCACACATTTGGATGGGGCCAGCAAAGGTGAACTGCAGCAGCAGGATGGTAAAGGACTCAACCCAAAATGGGTTCAAGCACAATGTGGGCAACTTGGAGCACAGATTATTGGTATGTATGTAATTGACAGGCAAAAAAGTAAGGCAAGTACACATGTGTAGAACCATCAATTCCAACTCATATGAAATAGGTACACACAAATGGAAATGTGATCATTCTAATGTTAAGCATATCATCTTACAATTGCTACGTGGATAGCAAGATCTGAAAAAAGAAGATGTGGTTAGAAAAATGAAACATATATACATGAAAGAAAAATGAAGAAAAGATAATAAGAAATACAACTACAACCAAGGTGATCATACAAAGTTCAAGAAACCTCAAGTGGTGAACTAGATTAACTGGTCATAGAGCTGTCAGGCACCAATTGAACTATGCACAGTGTTCTGATGTTCTTCATTATTATAGGATAGGTATCAACAAGATTTATTTCCCAAAAAGTTGTCTAAGAACTAGTGGGTGACATGTGAGACCTAAAAAACAAATGGAATAAAATTCTTCATGAACATTCCCCACTCCTTCCTTCCCTTTGAAATGTGTACATAAATATTCTGTACATCAGTTCTTAGCCAAGAAATATCCACAGAGACCTAGATTCACTCTTACACTTCAAGAACAATTCAAGTCACTTCTGTCATTGGCCATGTAAAATTACCAAGGTGCCTTTTGACTTTGGCATGTCAACAGCTACAAGCTGTTACTTGACTTTTTTCTTGTAGTGCTACCAGAGCACAGCTAGTAGATCTTCTCACCTGAGCTTTGTCCTCAGTTTTGGGATTTTTTTCAGCACTGGAATTAACTACAGAACTATGGCCAAGCTTATGTGTATCAACAGCGCATAAGTAGGAGTTGTGAAGTGCAATATAAATTGTTTGGAGGATTTTTTTTTTGGAAAATTTGAACTACAATTTTTATAACACTCTTAACTAGGTTTCAACAACATTGACTGATCACAACTTTATATAAATAATTGACCTACATGTGTGAGCTAGGAGGTAAAATACAATGAATCAGAAAAAATGGCAACATGAATATGTAGCTCACTCACAAATAGTCTGAATCCAGAAAATCAGCTGTCAGAGACAACCTATCACTTTTTGACAATAACTAGTAGCACAAAGATAGTGATTTGTGAAAGTTCTATCACTAAGGAAACCTTTTTGATTGAGGTTTCAGGATTCTGGATTTTTAATGGGATATATATTTGGTTTTTTATTGATTAATTTAAGTATTGCAAGACTTTCATGTCAGGAAGGGTACCAAAATTTTTTTATGTATGGCCTATCTAGGATAGGTTGTAGGCAACTGATACAATACCCATCTTGTACATATCAGCCAGTGATTCTCTCTCTTTTGTCAACCTTGTTGGGAAAACAAATTTGATTGGTGACACAATAATGAAATGATTGGTTAGATTTCCGCCAAACGGATAAAATAGATTTCCCACTTGAAGGAAACACAAGCCATATCCATCTGACAGCGTGCCTCTTGCCCAGGTACTTTCCATGTCAAACAAGAACGGCAATTTTTCATTCGTGGAAGTTGTTCAACATGCCATTTAGAGTTCTCTGACTGTCTTACAATTCGGCACCTGTCCGCACATGTGAGTAACCCGTGCTATCCATACAGATCAGACGAAGGAGAAAAAATGATGGCCCACATCTTTCCGACTCAGACAAGTGAGTTATCTGCCAAAGCCCACAACGCTTGAAGCAACAAGTGGGAGAAATCTTCACGGCGACTAGACGTTTTGGATGCTAGAAATTTTCCTTGTGTGAATCGACTGCCGGCAATCGCAACCGGCGGTACCTGCGAGTGCACGGTGGATGGGCGAGGTGTAGAAGTGAGTATACCTTACATGCTCCAGCTCTACATCGACCTGTGGGAAGCGTTTCCCATTCTCGTGAGGGATTTTTTCCCTGCATTTCCCTGGTGTTGCACATCTTATGCGAGAGTCCAACGTGAACCCGGCTATACAACTCAGGTATAAGCGATAACAGTGCGACCTGTTCGCTTCTCTGCTCAACCGTATGATCTGATGCCGAAGTACACAAAAGACGCACTTTTTATTCTGTGAGAGGATGTACGCATTCACATATGCTTTGCAAGGGTCCGACGAGTACGGAAATTTGGGGGAAGTCGTCCTCATTCAAAATTCCGACATCTTGCCGATAAGATATCCCCCTCCTGCAGAATCAACGGCCACAAACAGAAGGCTGAGGAGCCAGAGGTGAGAGGCTGTTCTTGCACATGAATCTTGTGTTTTGGTTTTGTTTTAGCGAGCAATCCACACCAAACAGGTCAAGGAAGCCGCAAGCAAGACAGGCGACTTGTTGCAATTCTCTCCTTCGTGAATAATGCCACACGACCAATGGTACACTAGAGCCTCGAAGCGAGGGCGTTTTGAAGTGGAACTGCTGGGAGTGACAAGCACCTTGAACAAGGAAGGCGTAACGGGTGACCAACTTTCAAGCGCACATAAAAGATGAGGCAATCCGTGATCAAAGAGGAGCCACTTTCCGCACAAGTTACTAGCGTGTGCTTACCAAAACCTTGCTATCCCAGTCCTTCTGTAAGTTTCTACTATGTAATGGTGGTTCAGGAAACCCTTAAAACCTTTGAAATAAAAGAGAAGTGACTCTGCTTTACTCTTCTCTGTTGCTCATCTAGAATTCCTTGTGACTTTTCACGTTAGAAAGGACTGCAAGATATACCAACTCCAAAAATAGCATCTCACTCAGCCGGTAGGGACAACAAGTCGAGAACGCACAAAGTTCCACTCTTAAGCCTCGTAGATCTCAACACTCTCAAGGACACAAAGTCAAACCGAGCTCATTGCTAAAAGATAGTAGGTTGAATTTCTCGGAATTTATTCCTCCTTCTCATGCTATGTAGTACTGTTCTTTTTGTTTTGGAGAATCCGTGGTTTTCTCCTTCAAACCCGGGCCAATATGCTTTCGTGGGCAAACAACAGTCGCTTTTACAGCTCCGGAATTTGAGATTCCGTCCTAAATATCTGGAATCTCCTGGGCCGCCAATCCACCGACATGTAATGCATCCCAGGGGAATGCTTCTGATGCCGTGTACGCTATTGATCTCTCAAGCGGACTTCCCTCTATGTATCGAGTCGAGGAAAGGAGAATCCAAGTTATGGAGGTGTTTCTATCTAGAGGCTCAGCACAGGGGATACATATTCCTTCCTAACCCCAACCGCATGGCTCCAACGCATCTGGAGCTATCTGGAGGGGGGCGCTGAGCAGAGAAACACCTAGAGAGAGAGAGAGATCTTTGCTGAGCTGCGTCATTTAGGAACCTTCAACTTCGCAGATCTGTTGTGTAGATGACCAGTAGAGTCAGGCTGAACGGATGGAGACTTTGCCAAACAAGTGGCCGACTCGCGACTGGTCCTACTGACATACTCCCTTTGGACAGGGCGACTGGATGATACAAATATTGAAAGCTCACGATAAGTGGACATCGTCCCACCAAGCGTGCTTCACCTCAGTTAATCTTTCCACACACCATTGCCTTCTCCCAACTCCCAACTCCTTTCCTAATTTCTCCAGGAGAGAAAGCTGCAAGACGGCCTAAATTTTTGCATTCATTCCTATCACTTACATTCTTCCTGGTACTAGAACCGAAATTCCTGCAAAGAAAACCGCTCGGCGACTTGACTTTGTTAGCCAAGATAGAGGCTTTCTCAACCAGAGTATACTCATCCAGTCTTCTTAACCATCCTGGCTCGGCAGAGCTGTGTTCCGAGCGAGCCCAAACAGGTTGAATCCTCAACAGATAGCTCCTCCAACCCGCCATTGTTTTGATCAAATCTTTTTTGGAAAAAAAAATTCACTGAACCGTCCAGCTGCAATCGGGTCGGAACCCTTTACAGATCGTTAGCCGCAGGATATCTTCAGACATTTTCCGAATCTCCAATTCTCAACCCTCCTCTACTACACCAAGCTACTGGCTAGCATTCCCGGGTGCTCCTTTCCTGCTTTCCAGATTAATCGTCCTCTCTCTTCACATCTTCGCCATCGTTCTAGCAGATAATTATTTCCGTCTGGGGCAAGCTATCTACCACGTCACTTCTTCCACTTCAATCAGTAGCTTATTTTTCCCAAGTTATTGAGAACCCCCATCGAAAGGCCCGCGGGAGAAAAGAACTTGGAAAACTCTCCTGGACATTACCCTTATATTTTCTTTCCACCTCTACAGGCCCCGAACGGGCTGTTTGATTCCTACACTAGAGTCTCCGGATAAGTTCTTATATCTTGCATTCATTATTTAAGCTTAAGAACTCGGCGAGAAATATTGCATACAGTCGTTGGGCAAGTTCCAAGTAAATGCCTTCTACTGCAAATCCTTGCTTCACAAGCAGGAGGCTGTTCTATCTTTCTTCGTCATAATATTTCCTTGATGATACCAAACGAATCATAGAACTAACCAACATTCTTCCTTTCCGCGCCTCCTCTGTAATCAATCCGATTCGAACTTTAGCACCCGACTCTTACAACCGGGCTCTCCTACCGAAAACACCATCCAGCGGAATAGAGTCGCGTACCTCCACACTTACCTGCAGGCAGATTGAACTTCATTATCCGATTTTCGGATCTGTCTATTCGAAAAGAACACGAAAAGAATAGGTCCCTAATAGGTAATTGGTGATTAGAAAGTTGATCGATTGATCGGATTCGACCCGGCTTAAGGGGTATGTTTAATTTTCTCAAACTTTGTTTTCTTCCATCTATGCTGTTCCCCCCGAACCTCTTTCACATCTTCTCTCTTCCAAGTTGCACCATTATCCCCTTGTCGGGTCCCAACTAAAGACTCCGCACGATGGAGCGGTTCAACGAAGTAACCACGCACTTGGCACTCCCTAAGGAGATAGCCATGGCATGTCATGATACACTTGAGCTTGACTCAACTCGACAGACACGTTTCCTCACTGATAGTCGAAAGAAATGCCTTCGTGATTGGATGAGAATACTTACCCCCTGGCACATATTATCCTCCAATAATACTTGATCAGATACTCGAGCTATTCGACAGCCATTCCCACCGTTTGTGAAGAACACCAATTCGTGTGATTTTCGAGATCTTATCCAATCGGCGAAGATCCACCGGATTCGCGCACAGAAGTTGGACTCAAAACACTCGTTGGAAGCTTGCCCGGGTTTCAAACCCGCATCCCTCATAACTTGGCCACCAGAGTGAGCCTCAGATTAGACGAAAGGAGTGTTGATCAAGGTAAGGAAAATACCGATATATTTTTCGAACATCAAAAGATCACTACGATAGTCCTCCGCGCCAGACTTTACGAGAAGACAAGGAAACAGGAGTCCAAATAGTGGCTACTTCCAAATTGCATTTAAGCTCATCATCTTGTGCTCCGTTGGTCATCATCAGTTATCATTCCCCATCTTGCAGCTCCATTTTACCTTTCGTTCCAGCCTCGCCAGGTTTGTGAGATATACCAATTCGCTCCACCATCCTCCTTCAAGGCTGCAAAGGACGTCAAGACTTTTTCTCTTGTGGGTCACTTTTCATAATCAATTAGGTAATTTCTCCATTCTCCTCTACTATCTGTGCCCCCGTCACTGGTAATAGTGACTACAACAGCCTACCCACTTCCATGCGCAATGTGCTGGCAATACATACCTTGAAAAGTAGGGAACAAGAAGAATTTCAAACATGGATAGCTTCATGTAACCTGGATAGCCTCCTCCGCCCCACTAGCTCTTCATACCTAGCAGACACCTGAATGAAGCCTACTGACCTTCTGTTCTTTGTACGTCCCAGTAGATTCTTGCGGACGACTGGGAAAACCTGAAAGCGGTTCAGAAAAATGCCTCACGCTCGATCTGGATCGAAGCTCTCTGCTGGAGGCAAGCAACCGAGTTCGATTCCCCCTTCAGTCGGACAGTCGCGCCCACTCCCACTCACACCGACCTCCAAGCGCAGACTCCACTCAGCCTTCGGTTACGGTGTCATCAGCGTTTTCGTCCTGCTCGCCAATTTACACTTCTTCCCTATCACCGCACACGCCCTGTCTCCTTCAAGCTACCATCGCGCCCATAAGCACAAAACCTCCTCGAAACACATCATGCATTCCCAATACTATGGCGCTGAGCCTACACCTGAACCTTCCTATGGAGACTCAGACCCGAGTCACAATGACACGGATTCCCAGGATACCTACAAGAATGGCGCGGTCTCAGCCACTTACTTCGTGAACTGGGCAATTTATGGCCGCCACCACTTTCCCTGGGACGTACCAGTACAGTCGGTTACTCACGTGTTCTACGCGTTTGCCAATGTGAGGCCTGAGTCTGGTGAAGTGTATTTGACCGACTCTTGGGCAGATGAGCAGGTGAGTTTCCTCACCTTAACTCCTCAGCGTCTTCCTTATGTTCATTTCATCCCACGCGTAGGATAGCTCTCGTTCCATTGGCAATTTGACTGACTTTGATATATTTTTATGCTGAACAGATACATTGGGCCGACAAGGGTGACAGTTGGAATGATTCCGGGAATAATCTTTACGGCTGTTTCAAGTTAGTATCATACCTATGTGGAGTAAATTTTCTAATGCTGATTCATCAATCCGCTTGAACCCTTATATATACGCGTCCTCGTTGTACGCGTAGCCAATTCCGTCAGTTGAAGCAAAAAAATAGGCACCTCAAGCTTATCTTATCGATAGGAGGGTGGTCGTACAGCGCCAATTTCGCTCCAGCGACTGACTCAGAGCAAAAACGACAGAAGTTTGCCGACTCGGCCATTTCCCTTATGGAAAACTATGGACTGGATGGTCTTGATGTGGATTGGGAATACGCCACCAATGATAAGGAGGCAGACCAACTGGTTGACATCCTTCGCCGGTGCCGGAGTGGACTGAACAAGCTCAAAAACAAGAAGAATGATCAAACAAACTACATTCTCACTATAGCTGCTGTGAGCATTGTTATTTACTCCTGATGAGAGGATGGACACCAACATTACTCGTTTTTTTGCCTTGTAGCCGTGCGGTCCGAATCATTACAAGCAGCTCCACATTAAGGAGATGAATCGGTACTTGTCATTCATTAACTTGATGGCGTAAGTCTTATTCCTACCACCCCGCACTTGTCACTAGTAAGACGGGGTAACTGACCTGTATCATCTGCCAGTTATGACTATGCAGGTTCATGGGACACAATTGCTGGCCATCAAGCAAACCTCCATTTGACCAACTCGTCTGCGGTGAACCAGGGCAACTTTTCAACGGCTGCCGCCGTCGAATACTACATGTCCCAATCCGTACCGGCATCAAGTCTTGTTATCGGGATGCCACTCTACGGTCGCTCATTCCTCAATACCCAAGGGATTGGCCAGCCTTATAATGGTCTTGGCCAAGGAAATTGGGAGCCAGGGATTTACGATTACAAAACCATCCCGATGGAAAACGCGAAATTAGTGGAAGATATGAAGGCCGTCGGCGCATACACTTACAACCCATCAAGTAAGGAACTGGTCACTTTCGATACACCCAACACGGTTCGTCGGAAAGTTAAGTACATTCAGAAGCAAGGCCTCGGCGGAGTCATGTGGTGGGAAAGCTCCGGCGACAAAAAGAATTCGGATGATGCATTAATTCCGCTGGCAGCCAAGCTTCTGGGCAAGCTTGACTCGACGGCCAATCATCTTAGGTTAGCAGTTATTTTTACAGTTGATGAACACGAGTAACCATGTTCAACTGTTTCCGGCGCACTTTTTGGCTTAATTTTTTTTCGTGCCTTTCTTAGTTATCCTGGAAGTAAGTGGGACAACTTGAAAAACAATCATGCCCCGTCTAATTCCTCTGGCGACCCTTCCGACCCCTCGGATGGATACCCCGAACAAAAGAAACACATAGCCCATAAAACCCACCACAAACAGCAAGTGACCCACCACCATAAAGTCAAGCAGTACCATCCAGTGCAGGGCAGCTATTGAGATGTATAGCGTACAGACATGGTAAACTCCCCTTCGCACATGTGCAAACATAGGGACCCTCTTTTTTGTAATAGCCACTGTATCCACCTCCCGTAGATCTTTATATCCAAATTTCAATCTCCATTATACGTAGAGAGACAGCACTTCTTGTTGTCATACATGTAATCTCTATTTATTATGATCTTGCCATGTTGCGCTGAGCACATTTATCTTTGTGGGGTGGTACCCCGAAGTGTATTCAATAGGCCAAAAAAGATGCAAACATGACATAGTATTATAACAGATGATAATACACAATCTTATTTTAATAAAAAAAAACGCAAGAGCTTGAAAACCAATTGGCCAGCGTTTGCGTTGGTCAGCCTGAGTACTGCGTTGTTAAATTGCCATTGAATGTTTTTAGCTTGCTTCGTTAAATTTGGGCAAAAAATGAAACATTACAAACTAATCTTGACCTGAAAATATTTCTTAAGATCAAGTTTTAATCATCATCATGTGCTAAAGATTACTCGAGAAAATGAAACCCTTACCCAATGTCGATTTACATTGACCCCTGTGGACAACTAGTATCAACATCAACCAATTTTTCATCGTCTGAATCTGCTATGAGGTATGCGAGTACGTAGGCATTTATTTCGATAACGATACGCGCGCTTAAATAGCCGAGGTCCATGTCTTACAACCAAGTGGTGAACACAAGTACATCTAGAATACAGTAGACAGAAGGAACAGTCAAGAGAAAGGAGTAAAGATCCGTGTTACTGGGGTTGATTTTTGAAGCAAAACAATCCATCTGAAAAGAAAGCAAGTCGAGCCATAAATAAAAAGTTTGGAGTCATGTAGTCAATCAAATTGCACGTTTGCATGTGAATTGAAAGCGACGTGATCTGGCGTTATAGTAGATTCGGGGCTACGAACCTCATTCTGCATCAGTCATATCATCCATGGTATGATCATCGGAAATCCACCGGAAATTCTCGATTGCCAGATAGTATTGAGAAATCCAAAGTTGACTCCATTGACGACAGGCTTGTTGGGCATCTGGTTCGTAGGTTGAATCGAGTGAATCAACATGTTGATTCAAGATCAATTTAATGTTTTTGAATGACTTTTCTAAGGCGTTCATGGAATGAGCTAATTTGGTAGAATGTGGCCTTGGACAATCAAAAGTTCGAGAGATGTCATGTAGATGATACGGTAAACTGATGGTAGCTTCTCGCAAAACCTCTAAGACTTCGAGATTGGTGTGTGAGATGAGGCGAGGTTGACTGTTGGTGAACTTGCAGAGTTTATTGAAAAGCAGTCGTGATAGTTTGACAAGTGGAACGAGGCCCTGGATTTGCTTTCTAACAAGCGATTTTTCTTGGCTGTATTTGATGTGAGGTGGGCCTTCTAGTTCGACGAGCTCGTGTAGTATGCGATCCAGGAAAATGACGTCCCATTCCCAGCCGTTTCGTAATTCGGCAAAGTTTGATTGATCGAGCCATTCGATAACTTGTTTTATTATTCTTAGCCCATTATGAATCGTAGTAAGTAGTAGATAATCGGTGGTACTGCCCACAGTGGGATCGTCTGGGATGAATCCAGTAAAAAAGCCTTCAAAGCGGCTAAATATGAATTGACAGCGCGGATAGTACCAATTTATATTCATATATTAGACGATGACATCTCTGCACGCTCCACTGTGTCGTCTGTTGTTCAGAATCCTCTGGTTTTGGCGAGTCCCAAACGGAGGCGATGGTAGCGTTCATTTGATGAACCTAGTGATTGACTTGGGGTAAAATCTCAAGAGCTTCGCGAAGACGCTCGTCCGTGTTTGAACGAATGCTGGAAGGATCGAGGCACGTGCAAAGTTTAGTAGCGTAATCATGCAGGAGCGGCAAATCCTGAGTCCTGAGCTTCCAAGGAATAGTGTTCCTGATCAGCTTCCAAGGGATAACCAAAGTAGTTTCGCGAGGCGTAACACTGATGAGGGCACGGTTTTTTTTTTTCTGCTCTGTAGTTTTGATATTCTCAAGGCTTGGGTGAGTCGCTCTGCAGGGTCGGGTTTTGCAGTGACATAGACTTCAGTGATTATTGCATTGTAATGATCATCTACAACGGATTCAAGAAAGGAAAGCGTAGGACTTACCTTGGTCTGTCTGCGTGACATCGAGCTCCACGAAGGCTTGCGCCAAGCCTGCGAGCGATTCAAATTCTTCATCCATTGGTTGGGAATCGGAGCGAATGTTTCGAAGAGGTTGGAACTTGGAAGTGTAACGGGGCTCGGAACATCGAAAATGAGGCCTAGTAAGGCTATAGAAAATGTGTGAAGAATGACTCTGAATTTCTAAGAAGAAATAAAAAAGAACGAAAAAACACAACTGGGGAAAAACCCCATACAACAACTTAAGAGACAATGGAGACAAACATGGCATAGCATACGCATAGGACATAGAACCTTCCAAAGGAAGGAGAAGAATACAGTTCGGAGAACTGTCTGACGGCCGCTGCCAGTGTCAAGCCGTTACACCGTGGGTGCACTTTGCACAAAGTCAGACGCCCCCGGGACGGACGCATCCCCCCGCCGTCCCACAACAGAACATGCCGTACCACAGTCAGCCGCAAGTCTCAGGAGCAGCCCAGTGCCAATCCTAGGCCGTCCGACATCTTCGGATGCGCGTGAGCTACACACCCTGCCGCAACACACGCAAGGGGTACCATCCGATGAATGAAACAAACCGCGCAAACCTCAATCAAGAAATTAAAAAAATTAAAAATATCCATGACTACACAGAAAAGCATTCCAGCCGGGTTTTTACGGCCGCGTTTGCGGCCCCTCAGACACACCCAAAGAGGACAATGAGATCATGAGCACCATCCACTACGCTATCCCTCACATGCACACAAGCTTTGACGCACTCAGGCTGCAAAGTGCGGCAAATATTTTTCCTAAGTTCTCATCCCCCTAGAGGGCTCAAGAGGTTTATAAAGAGCCCGACAATTGCCAGTTGATAGTTTGCTACCCCTCTTCTTTACTTTCAAATCCTTCACCAATTTTTGAACTATCTTAGCTTTTTTCTTTGCTGGCCTGGTGCCCAACCCCTTTCTTGCGCTTTTGATTACAAGTTAATTATTTTTGCGTATTTTTTGTCATATCACCAGTTCTTCAAGTTTCATCTGGCTTGCCCTTGCTCATTTGCGTGCTGCCCCAACAATCCACCCTTTCGACATTCATTGCCTCATTTGATTTATCCCCCCAGAAGTCAATTGCGCAAACCTCACCCACCCTTCTTGTCACCTTGCTCTGTTGAACAGACGACCCCCTTCTTCCCTTTTTCATAGATACATATTAACCGAGTAGACCCATTACTCATTTGCCGTCTTTCTCGTCAAGCTCAATTACATCACCTTCACCCCCCCTTACACACAATGTCTTTCTTCACCCCTCATTTCAACACTATTGTCCAGCCCTCCATAGATTACCCCTTCGTTTCAAATATCTCTGACGTAGTCCCTTCCCCAACCCCCTTTGAGATAGAAGTTCCCAACGAATCCCGAGCCTCCACTGGTGTTTTGAACCTGTTTCATAAGGTTGGAGGTGCTCCAGTCTCGTTCCCAACCAATCCGCTCCGCTTTACTATCCCCGGCAACACACTAGGTGAAGCTCAGCTGTTTTCAGATGCTAAGTGCGAGTCTGTCTTGTGGAATCGGCTCAAGCTCACTCAAAATCAACCCAAGAAGAAGGACAAAAAGAAAAAAGACCTCGGAGGCCGACCACCAGAGTTCTTCTTCAAGTTGGACTATCAGTGCCCACGAGCGCGCCACCTGGATCGCTCACCTTTTTCCCGCAAGAAACACCCGTCACAAAAGTGTGGATGTCAAGCTCGGTTCCATGTCATCCATCACATAGCTTCCAATTCTCTTTGGGTCACTTGGTATTGGGCTCATAACCATGATCTGGGCTCTATATCAGATATTGTAGCGTCTCGGCTACCTCCCTGTGTTGAGAAGTGGCTTGATGAGCGCGTGGTTAGTGGAGCATCTTGTAGCAACATACTTAAAGCCTCTCAATCCCCCAGTGTCCTTGCTGTAAGTGTTGCTCTCCAATCTGCCCCCTTTCCTATCAAACTAACATCCCGTGTGCTTTTTTCACATTCAAGCTGGAGAACGCCAACGCAGTGGCTTCTGGCCGCGCAATTGGATACAATCAAATACGATATCTCATCAAGAAACGTGCCAACTTCCTTGCCAAAAAGGACTCGAATGTGTTCAATTCTTTGTCCAAATGGCAATTGCTTCTTGAATCAAGAAATTGGACTGTCCACGCCTCCGTTCTTCAAGACTCGCCCAACTTCGTGTTTGCCTTCTATTCACCCTGGCAGAGGCAAATGCTAGTCAAACATGGCCAACGTATGATCATGATTGATTCCACCCACAACTCGGTCAGCAACTACTTTTTGTCCAATGGCAAAAAAGCTAGTCTGTTTTCAATTCTCATACGCGACCCGTTAACTGGCAAAGGAATGCCCATTGCCTCGGCCTTTACTGGCTCATCCGCTGAGTAAGTTTTTCCTTTTCTTTTTTCAAACACTGTGACTTCGTAACTAACCCAACCAAACTCTGTTCTGTTCTGTTTGTAGACAATCGGTTCACAACATACTACGCTGGCTGCGCGAATCCACCGGTGTGGTGCCCCAGGCGGTTATGAGCGATTGCGATCTTGCAATCTCCAATGCTGTTGAAGCCGCGTACTCGGACTTGTGGGACCAGGCACCAAAGCACTATTGGTGCCTGTTCCACGTGATGAAGGCATTCAAGGAGAATGCCAAGTCTCACTTGAAGGACCGCGCTGATGAAGCGCTCACTGACTTCCGAGGAGTTGTCTACTCCCAGACTGACATGACTGAGCTCCGACTGGAGCTGTTTTGTGGGAAGTGGAACCGCATCAGCCCCTCTTTTGTTGACTATGTGCGGAGGCAATGGGAAAACCGCGCCGAACGATGGGGTTTATTCTATCAAACAGTACGTGGCTTTTGGCTTGAGCTATGTCCGCATCCAGATACTGACACGTGTCTTTTTGCAGACGGCCCATCAGGGTATTCACACCAACAACTATGTTGAGTCGTGGCACAGACTTCTCAAGACTAAGTTCATTCCACCTCCAACCCACTGTCGCATCGATGAGGTCATGCAAGTTCTGGTTGACGAGGTAGAAGCCAGCTTTCGCTTCGAGTCGTCACAAGTAGCACTCGGATTTAGATTGCAGCGTACCAATAAATTTCAGAGCGCTGCACAATGTCTGGGCGAGAGTGACAACAAGAACACTATGGAATTGCTAGGTATCGGACTCATTCAATGCCCCGGTAACGTAAGTACAAATTGTGGCTGAGTCCTTACAACATCAATATGACCACTGAGACCTGCTGGCCCTCTACTCAGTTTTTTATCAATTCGTTCACCAACCCCGAGACGCAGGCTTACACCATTTAAGTTGATCCTGCCCCTCGCGGCCTCAAAGGCCAATTGACAAGCTGCAGCTGTGCGCACTTCCGGCGGTACGGAAGTGCGTGCAAGCACATGTACTGCATTGCACAGGAGTACCGCCTGTTAGTTGTTGAGTCAGCCAAGAAGGCCACGGCGGCTGCTATTGCAGCATGTACCACAGTTTCACCTGACAGCCTTCCAAGCCAAACATACCAACTCGAGCTCATCAGCAATCCCCACAAAAGAGGCTTGGACGACAGCGACGAACCTTCAAACCGCAAAAAGAGACGCGGTGCACTCGTTGAGCTCCCTTCCCCATCTCAGCTCGCTACCCTACAGCAACCCAAGATGGACACACTGCCAGAATCTAGTGTTTGCGCATTAGATACCTATCCAATCCTGACTGCGGTGGATCGCTTAAGCGAACAGAAGATGAACTCCGGTCTGAATGCCATCAAGAAAACTCTCGGCATCCTGAAGTTCATAGCCAACCGGCAAAGGATGGTCCAGAACGCCTCGGTCTGTGCGATGGACGGATTCCGAGAGCGATCTCAGATACTGTTGCGAACGGTAGATGTTAAATTAACTGGGGCCAGGATAAGCAAAGTGCCGGAGGTAGAGGGACTATCAGACATATATACCATCAGCAAGCCAGACTTAGATAAGCGAATGCTCACCTGGCAGCTTTTGGGTTGGAAAGCACTCAAGAGGATCGTAGAGCTGCTGAGCAAGAAGAAGCACCGTAGGGAATACTTGGACATGTGTGCTACGACATGTCTGGAGGGGACGATTGATAAATTTAGGGATGCAGCGTTGGAGGTGTTGAGCAATGTGGAGGAGTGTTGTCCATCCGACATACCGAGGAGACAGATCCGCTAGATTAGAAACTCGCACATGTGTATTATACCGGCTGAGAAGTAATGAGCAATGATAAGACAAGCTGTATATAAATGGCTATCACAAATGTTGAGGACGCGAGGAGAGGCATGCGGGCAAAGAGAGTTGAGGGATGGGGGAAGGTAGGAACCGTTTGCATAGAGAAGCGAGCCTTAAATATTGTTCTTTGCACTCTCAAGGCTCCCTGTAGCGAGGATGCGACTTAACAAAACTTCGAAGCTTGAGCTTGCAGGTGAATCAATCACCACCGCTGGTCAGGGGAACACCACGGACAACCTGTATAATTTTTTTTTTTCATCTTCATCGCTACCGTTGCTGTGTTGCTAAGTTGTTAATGACTTTTCGCACCGTATAACGCTCATCTGTTTTTTTCTTCATTTCCGCATTGGAGTTTACACGGGCCGTTTCAGTCGCGCGGTACCATCTGGTACCATTTTCTTGGCTCATGTGCGTCCCCAATACGGGCCCCAGATAGCCCACCCCATACACCCCAACCCGAAAATTTCCGCGTCAAAACTGTTTTGAGATGGTATCCAAATGAAAAGAGTGACGGAAAAAAAAGGTACGGGAAAGTATTTCCCCTTTCAAGGTTGAACGCGAGATACGATGCGCCTTACCTCTCGGTTATCCTGAGGAGTCCCAGTACCACTCATGGGAACATCCAATCACAGTACCAGAGTGGTCAATGGCCCGTGCTGCCATTTCCCCCTGAGCAAGCGCCTCTGCCCCTGCAAAGAGCTTTGCCAAATGGTTAAGTCAGCCCTCCACAAGAGGGCCTGATTTAGTATAAATGTGGAAGTCAATCATAGTTTGCCCCACCCCTCAGCTCCCTCATAATCACCGTTATCATTGTCTTAGTTTTTATTTTCAAACCCCCAAACAACTTTTTCTCCCGGCCAGGTGCCTTATCTTACTTTCAATCTTGAGTTGTGTCATCAGTCTTCATCTTCCTTGTTATCCCCGCACCTCCTTTTGCCGTTTAATCTGTTATCAAGTAACTTGCTCATTATTTTTATTTCTCAACGTGTCCATTTCAATCTAACTGGTGTTACCAGTCTCCGTATTTCTTCAATCTTACTGGCGTTACCAGTCTCCGTATTTCTCAGAATCCCTGTGCTCTTTTTCTACTCTTGATTTATTACCTCTCCAACATGTTGTCCCCCAGTTTCACCCTCATCCCCCATTTCCATCCTAATACCTCCCCGGAAACTTTCCCCATGGTATCTGACATCAACACCGTGTTGCCGACCCCCTCCATTTACGAGGTCCCAGTCCCCCTGGGAACCAAGTCCGCTCCGAATGCACTTTGCTTAGTGCGCGATGTCAGCGTCAGTAGTCCCCACTTTGCAACCTCCCCATTTTGCTTTACCATTCCTGGGGATGGCATTGTTGACGCGTTGAGGTTTGTGGAGTCGATGTGCCTGGGTATGCGCTGGAACAAGAAGAAACGTACTTTCCACCGTGAAGAGGCTCTCAACCAACCGGAAGTGGCCCACACCCTGAATGTACCTTCAAGCTCAAGTACAAATGCCCTTGTCATGGTTTTGCTAAGCCTGTCGAAGATACCTGGAGGATCCATCAAGTCTCAGTGCGTTGCGGCTGTTGCGCCTGCTTCTTTGTCATCAACCACATCAAGACTGGATTGCTTTGGGTCACCTGGTTTTGGGAGCACAATCATGAACCCAACTCGGTATCGCAAATGATCAACGGTCAAATATCTGTTCAGCTGGACAAATGGCTGACTGACCGGGTTGATGCTGGTATGAAGTGGTCCCAAATCGGCCGCCTGATCAAGACACCCAATATTTTGAACGTAAGCTATTTTAAATCTGTTTCACATTGCTTACATTTACAATTGAGACTAATTGCCTCCCTTTTGAATGTTGTAGATGACATCTGAGACGTTAAAGCCCAAAGGGCTTGCTTTTTTGTATGATCGGGTACGCTACTTAATCAAAACTCGAGCCACCCCGGAATCCCGACACCATCACAACATTTTCTTCTCGCTATCCAAGTGGAGTGTTGCCCTCACAAGGAATGGATGGCACATGTTGGTAGACATCAAAGATTCCGAGGATTTCATCTTTGCTTTTCAGTCACCTTGGCAACGGCGGATGCTTTACGATTACGGGTCCAACATGGTGATGGTAGATTCAACACAAAATACCGTTGACAACTATTTCTTGAAGGATGGCCACAAATGCAACCTTTTCACAGTTTTGATTCGGGATCCTGTTACTGGCAAGGGAGTCCCAATTGCCTGGGCTTTCACTGCGTTGGCTACTGAGTAAGTTTGTCTTGATCTTCATCAATATTTTGGCTGCAGCAACACTGACTGCAGATCACGTACACTTTGACAGGGCTGCAATTAGCCAATTTCTTTTGTGGCTTCGCAAAGAATCCAAGCTAGAACCCCTTTTGGTCATGAGCGATTGCGCCATATCAATTGCCAATTCAGTTGAGATGGTATATGCTGTCTTAGGATCACAAGCACCAAAGCACTACTGGTGTGTGTTCCACATCCTGAAGGCTTTTGTTGCTCAAGCAAAAATCCACCTGCGCGACCAAGCTCCGGATGCCATCAAGTCGTTCCACACCATTTTATATGGTTCTGCCAATCCCACCCAACCCTTCATTCAGTACTGGCTGCGATGGCGACAGGTCAGCCGGCCGTTTTCAAACTACTTGAGGCGGCAATGGGCTCCCAGGCTCTCCTACTGGGGGTTTCACTATCACACGGTGAGCTTTCCTGATCTTGTTTCACTTGTAATTGGGAAGAAACTGATACCGCAGGTTTGCTTGCTTCCAGACTGCGCACCAGGGCATCCACACAAACAATTTTGTGGAAGCCTGGCATCGGGTCCTCAAGGACCAGTATCTCCACAAACAATGCCGCCGCATCGACGACGTGATTCACATATTCACTGACCAGATCGAACCCGATTATTGCTGGGCTCATGTTCAAGTACTCAATGGCTTCGTGAGACAGACGACTAGTCAATTTCAGGCTCTTGCAAAACGGAAGGCCGACGAATACACTGTGGAAATGATGGAATTGCTTGGTATTGTCATGTTTAAACTGAGAGATGTGGTACGTGATATCTTTCCATACAGCTAATTTAAACACAACATGTACATATGGCTAACATCTTGTTTCCAGTTCATTGTTACCTCATTCAGCAACCCCACAACTGGTGTGTATCAGTTGCGATTCAGTCAAGGCGGCGCAAGGGAATATCGGATTGTCAATTGCACCTGCCCCTACTTCAAGCGGTTCGGCAGCGCTTGTAAGCACATGTTCTGCCTTGGCCGCCATCACAGGATGTTAGTAGTGGAACAACCTACACAGGAGAGCAAAAGTGGTGCTGCTCAACCTGGATCAAGCTCAGGCACCAAGGACTCACAACATTCCGAGACCTCAGTGACCTCTGTTGCAGCCAGTGCTTCACCGGGTGCAGATCAAGAGGCACACGATCCGGATATCAGCTGGACGTCTAAGCCAAGGCCCAGCAAAAGAAGGCTGGCCGATACAGCTTTGGAAGCAGAGGACAAACGAACTCCACCTCCACAGTTACGGCCGTCTGGCCTCCGAGGGGAACCCGACCTAACAACTGACTTACCCGACCCGCTGTTTCTCCAAACTCCCAGCCGCACAAGTAACGAGCCCCCTGAACCCAAATCAGAGCGACTTGCGGCTAACAAGCGGTCGGAGGAATCTGGACGCCTTGCACTGAAGGAAACCCTGGGAATCTTGAAGAAGATTCAGAACCAACAAGGTTTTGTTGCCACGGCTTCACCGGTCACCATCGAGGACTTCATGCTTTCCACCCGTTTGATTTTGGCCATGATTGAAGGCGGATCACCAAATCAGCCGGTCACTCCCGTTCCCCAAGTACCTTTGGCTGCTGACACATTCCGGATGAACCGGAAGGAACTAGAGGATTGGATGGTGAATACACATACAAAGGGGTGGATGTTCATGAAGCAGGCGGTATCGTTAGTGGGGAAGGCCAAGTTCAGGAAGAGTATGATTGCCAAGAGTAGTACGACTTATGTAGACATCTACAAGCACCGCTGTCACAAAGTACTAGGGGTGGTGGAGGACCACTGTCCGGGAATTGCGGCGAGGAAGCAAATCCGATGAAGCGGGAAGCGATGTAATGCGGGAGTAATGCTTGTGTGTGTGATGATGATGATGGGCAGAGGATAGCAATGAATAAATGACAGCAATGAAGAAATTGATAGCAATGAGAGGCTTTGTGAGTATCAAAAGTGGAGGGGAGGAGGAATACTTGTAAGTGGGTGTTTTAAGGGAAATTGCGCCCCAAGGGAAAGGGGACTTAGGGATTTGGCAAGCTGCTCAAGCCGTCTCACTTGCAAGAGTAGCTGATGGGCATTGCAAATGCCCATCTGTGTTCATGTAACAACGGTTACTCATGACGCCACAGAATAGTTACTGTTGTCACGTGCGTTGCACCGTTGCCAATTAAAAGACAAGCTGGGCCAACTGTTGAGCCCTCGCATCATCTCTGTGTTTTTCTCTGCGTAATTTTCTTTTTCTCTCTCTAACGCATTTGTTTGCACGCGAGAAGTTTCAGTCACGCCCCCATACACCCCCAGCATACCTATATGCTGCCCTTTTGCCAACACCCCAGATGCTTGATGCCAACTACGCATCCTCGCACTTCTGGATGCCCATCTGGCATTCAACCGCGGCATTCCACAACCATCCTCAGACATTGGATGCCCATCCACCGCCCAACGGTGGCGGCATTCCATCATCCTCAGAATGCAACAATGGCATTTTAATCAAAGTATAGCTAACAAATAAAAACACGGTAGATACACCAAAAGCAATACACAACAAGCCATCAGATAAACTTGATAAGCAACAGATACACACGCCAAGCATCCCACGTTCTCATAGCATTAAACAAGGTTGGGATCAACCTCTTCCACCAGCATTGGCGGACCACTTCTTGTTCCTGCCGCGTGCCATTGGGACAGACCCTCATGCAGTCCTCTCATTTGTGTTCGCACATCCACCGTGGGAAACGGCACATTTGAAAAAGTTTGCTGTTTGGACGTAGAAGATAATGCCTCCGAATTGATAATGTAGTTGCGGTCATCCGTGTGCTTCACTTCCCCAACCAGCTTGCCTGTACCCTGCCTCTCAAGTCGTCGCCTCCTGGTCAAACTCACTCCACAATTTCCCTTGTGGCAATCGTGCTGCACATTCACGCAGGCTCGAAAGTTCTGTCGCGGGAAGCCAACTCATATCAGCAATCCAAACCACCCAGCCAAACCAATGCAAGATACACACTCACCTGAATGCCGATAAACTTTCCTTCCCCTTGCTTACACACCTCACGCATGTGGTAAAATTCACTGATCTCACCCACCTTGAATGGGGTGAGACACATAAATAACATAACGGTGGAACACCTCCGCGCTTCCCACAGCCCATCTATCTTTCCCAGGTCAGTCCGTCCCGTCCTGCTAGAATTTTGATACTGCGTCAATTTAAGTCCGCATGGCATCAGTAACAGGGTTACTTAAAATGGTTCACATACATAAAACTCACCAAAATCCAAGAGCCCACCCGCACAGCATCTCTATCAGTGAGCCCAATTTCTGCCACTTGTGTCCAGGAAAAATCAGGCAGATAGTTTGCCAGTCCGTTTGGGACCGCTACCTGTTCAGCAGTTGGGACCCTCTGATCTTGAACCACTGGCCTAACCTTGGATGTACCCCCCAGCAACTTCTTATTATACCCCATTGATTTTTGCATTGATGGGTGGTCTGAAAACAGGGCGGGCACCAGGGGAGCTGCAGTGCGGTATGTATCTTCCTTGGCGTCCCAGAAATACCCCCCAGAGAACAGGTGGCGGAGGTTACCAAAGTTAGCAAATGTAATACCGATGTCCTTGCCAGGACTTTGGCAGTTGGAATGAACCGATGCGTTCCTCAAAATCCCATTGTACCCCTCAAATTTCTCAGTTGCAAACAAGCTTGCGGGTCCAAACCGGCAAATAGATTCCAGAAGATGCAATAGCATATGGAATTTGGGCTTGTTAATCCACTGAGCCGTATGCTTTGTGACATGGAAAAGAAAATGCCGGACATAAGCCTCAACCTCGGCCAGGTAGGTGTCCATATTGTCAATGTGTGTTTGGAAGATCAATGCCGCAAGCTGACAGAGTGCAGCCCATAACTCGCGTTCGCTATCTGTCATAAATTCATAGAACACAAATGGGGCAGCTTGCAGGACTGCCCTGAAATCCTTGCCGATGAAGTTTGCATAATGCTTTGTAAGGTATTGCAACTGCATCGAAGAAATGTTGAGAGACCCAGTATCAAAGGAGAGATACCTCGCGCTCACTTCCGGTATGTGTGCTGGCGCAAGCCCCTTCATGAATGAACAAACAAGGTATTTGACTGGCCCCAAAAGAAATACATGCAGTATTTCAACTGGCGTGTCTCGACAGCCATCAAAATCTGAAAATTACACATGTTGCATCAATTTCTATTCAAACATCCACAAAAGCATGTATTTAATAAGCCTCTTACATTCCAATTGGAAGAACGGGTTGAAAATTGCGCGCGTCGCTTCCACATCCATCTGACTGAATTCTTTCAGAAATTGCAGGTCGGAGGAGGTGGCAGAATCTCCCTTTGACAAGACCTCATACTTCCAATCAATAATAGTCTTGTTAAGGAGATCCTTGACACCGCGTTTGGTGCACAGATCAGCTACCGCCGTTTTTGTTCGGGGTTTCTGAGACACCACCCAGATGTTGTAACAGTCATTTTTGATGCCGCTCCATGACCTTTGGGGATTGGATTTCTATTTAATATTCATGTTATTGAGAATAACATTTAGCCAAAGCACAGTTTCATGGGGCTTGATAGCGGCACGCCCCCCCAAACGCCTAAAAAAAGGCGTGCGGGGGCTGCACGCCTTCCCACACAGGCGTGCAAACCCCCGCACGCCCCCGCCTCATGCCGCACGCCTACAAATGGAGTGAGGACGGCCGGCTTGGCGTGCGGCCCCGCCGGACAGGCGTGCTGGCCATGCACGCCTGTCTGGAGGGCATGCAGGCCTTGCACGCCCTCCGGACAGGCGTGCACGGCTGGCACGCCTGTCCGGCCAGGCTCACGTAAGCCTCTTGAATTGAGAGGCTTACGTGAGCCCCTTGGTGCCCTTATAAGGGTACCAAACGGTACCCTTATAAGGGTACCGGACGGTACCCTTATAAGGGTACCAAACGGTACCCTTATAAGGGTACCGGACGGTACCCTTATAAGGGTACCAAACGGTACCCTTATAAGGGTACCAAACGGTGCCCTTATAAGGGTACCGTTTGGTACCCTTATAAGGGTACCGTCCGGTACCCTTATAAGGGTACCAAACGGTACCCTTATAAGGGTACCAAACGGTACCCTTATAAGGGTACCGGACGGTACCCTTATAAGGGTACCAAACGGTACCCTTATAAGGGTACCGAACGGTGCCCTTATAAGGGTACCGGACGGTACCCTTATAAGGGTACCAAACGGTGCCCTTATAAGGGTACCAGACGGTACCCTTATAAGGGTACCAAACGGTACCCTTATAAGGGTACCACTCGGTACCCTTATAAGGGTACCAAGTGGTACCCTTATAAGGGTACCGAGTGGTACCCTTATAAGGGTACCAAACGGTACCCTTATAAGGGTACCAAACAGTTCCCGTTATAAGGGTACCAAACGGTACCCTTATAAGGGTACCGAGTGGTACCCTTATAAGGGTACCGTTTAGGGTACCAAACGGTACCCTTATAAGGGTACCAAACTGTACCCTTATAAGGGTACCAAACGGTACCCTTATAAGGGTACCAAATGGTACCCTTATAAGGGTACCAAATGGTACCCTTACAAGGGTACCAAGGGGCTCACGTAAGCCTCTCGATTCAAGAGGCTTACGTGAGCCTGGCCGGACAGGCGTGCCAGCCGTGCACGCCTGTCCGGAGGGCGTGCAAGGCCTGCACGCCCTCCAGACAGGCGTGCATGGCCAGCACGCCTGTCCGGCGGGGCCGCACGCCGAGCCGGCCGTCCCCACGCCATTTGTAGGCGTGCGGCATGCGGGGGTTTGCATGCCTGGTTGGGAAGGCGTGAAGCCCCCGCATGCCTTTTTTGAAGAAGAACGAGATGTGCTTGTTCCACCTCTTGGACTGATTGCCCAAGGTGTCATCACAATACAGGGTTATGGGCATGTGCCGCACAACTCTCCCCTTGGCTTTGGTCCTCCAAGGGTTTGGCAGGTGATGCAATAGTGTGACATTGTCATTGAGCTCTTTTTAATAAAGCCGCTATCAGTGTATTGTCCAAAGGATTTTGCGCAAGAGAATTGAAGAAAGACATACCATATAAAACATCTTGACATTGCTCAGAGAGATGTACATTGTTCTCTCCAACAATCTCCAAATAAGGGCAGGAGAAACGGCTAATGCCGATTTTTTCAAGTTGATTTGAGTTGAATTGTAGATTTGATGATATTGTTCCTCGGATTTTGAGGCCATCTGATTCTGGGGTCCACACCGGTGTAATGCATTTGGCCCACAACTCTCCCTCCATGGAGTAGAAAAACAACGGTACAACAATCCTCTTGTCTTTGAGCTGGACAGGTTCATAAATATAATAGTCGCCGCTGGTACAGCGGACCATGGGGGCCCGGCCCGACGCATCTGTGGACTCAAGCCACTTGCGCGATTGTGAAAACTTGCTAATATGTCTCCCATGCGCGTCTTTGGGATAGAAATCAAGCTGACTACTAACTAGCGGATTGGCAATTTCTAGTGCCAGGATTTTCATCACACTCACGGCGTAGGTGGGTGTCTTCATAACTGAGATTGACTGTATCACATCAAGTCCAACTGAATGACGAAGTCTCAATTTTTTCCAACAAATGGTTGTCCAGTTGGGCAATTTGACTTGGACTAAGGAAAACAGTGTGCGCATGTGTTTGTATATTTTGCGCGACATGATTGATTGTGTATACCCAATCACCAGCGCTCCAATCACATGCTGCAGTAAGATAAAGTTTGACCACATGAGTTCCAAGGTCAAGAAGCGCAAAATCAGGAATGCTGACCTCCTTGGACCGGAAAGGCCACCAGGGGTTTGCCTCCTTGTTCCTGCGACGGCGAGTATCAGATGCGCCTCCAACAAGATCTGTGGTGGCCATTGTTATATTTACCATGAGACTAATCTCCCTAGCATCCATCTCCCATTCTTCTCCACCCGCTTCGTCATTTGAATTCAGTTCGGAAAGCTCAGAAAAGGATTTGTCTAGCCTTGCAATGCAAGATCAAAGGCTGGAGTAACTATCACTAAGTTCTAGATTTGGGTTATTGATATTGTGTTTGAAGTGAATGGGTGGATGGTTGGCTTCACGGCTGAGATCCTCATACAGAACCCAATCAAGCGCCTCGTTGGCTGGGTCAGGAAAGCCTCCAGTTGTATTTTCAAACAGATTAGGATCAAAGTCAACCCGGGAGGGTGTGCCGACGGCAAGAGTACCATTTCCAGACTTGTCCAAGCGGCTTCAATGGCCCGAATTTGTGGATCGCTGCCTTCTGGAATAGAAATTTGCCAGCAAGCTGACATGTTTGGCGTACTTCTCGTGTTTGCTGATCGATGAAAATTTTATGTTCCGTGATTGACACAGCAAGCATTTATACACACCTCCGTCAGTTGAGTTTTGATCAATGCGATCCCAAACGTGTGGGTCCAGAGAAGGAATGTTGTCCTTCTTCTTGTGGCAAGGCATGTAAGTATTGTAGTTCAAATTGTATGTAGGTAGATGTAAGACAAACTATGAAGCGTTCAAAAGTGGATTTTTATTTTTGGTTGGTGTCTCCAACAATTTTTAGCAAGATCAAGGTGGACAGTACGCTGGGCATGCTCCCAAGGGCTTCCAAAAGCTGTTCTGCTCTGAATTGCGCTGAGAAATGGTTGGTGCGCATCACGCTGCTGTCTGGGCTTGCTCTTTGTTTCTTTTTAATGAAGAGAAACTACACGGGAACATGCAAAAAAGTTGATCAGGCCACCACCAAGAAATGGTTAGAACTCCTGATGCGGTTATCCAAGAATCCTTGTTTTTCCAGAAGAGGAAACACAGGATTTTTCCCGGCAAAGCTGGTCAGACCACCCATCTTTTTGATGAAGAGACAGTGAGTGCCCCCTGTGCTTCAATCCGAGCATTGCCGTGTCCCCCAAGAGGGGAAACACACACTGTGAAAACGGGAGGTTGGTACACATGGGAGGGTGGTAAGAACGCGGAGCTATTTGCCGGGGCCTTTGAATGTTAATGGTTTGTGCCTCTTGGCCAACTTTTGGACTCAAGACCAAGCACCAATTTTTTTGCCAGAGTCATGGCCAAGCGCAAAAGTCTCAAGACACAGTGGTGAGAGACTTTTTGCTATAAAAGGGCCGCAGCCACTTGACTGGCTCCCCATTTGGGAAACGTTGATTGTTCTGCAATAACTTGCGTCTTATTTTTAAATTTCCCCTTTTTCCACTTCCAACCCAGCCACCTCCAGCCACTCTCCCCCTCCCGTTCTTGAATTCCATTTGACCACCATGTCTGTTGAACTTGATCTATCCTCAGACTTCAACTCGTCTCTTAGTGAGCAGGAACGGCCTTCCAGGAATACCAGTAATACTCGTCAGCAATCGCGGGCTGAGGAATTACCTGGTTCCCAGGTTGGACCCATCAGGCAAACTCAGAGACTCGCGCAAACAAGTGCCAACAGTACAGGCCCTTTGAGAAACACTCACCAACCCACCCACAGTCAAAGAAGGGTGGAAGTGAATCAACAACGTAAATTTTTCCTCATCTTGTTGAAGTGATGCAACAGTACTGACAACACACTTCAGCACGTTTACCAGCTGGAACCAGCCCCGCTGGGACTCGGGCAGTTGCGGTGGGGACTGGTTCAGCCTCAGCGTGGCCGGCAGGTGGCATTACAATGGATCATGTGGACGACACCATTGATGCGGCCTTTGTCAGTGTGTTGGAAAGGACTTTTGGACTCAGTGGTAACTATGCTGAGTTAGGCGAGGTTCTCGCATATGTCCGTAATCATTGCATTTAAACACGTGCATGTATCTTGTTTTGCTCATGCATGTTTTTAGGTCCCAGCGCCAAGGCAATATTCTGTCACAATATACAACCAGTTGGCTATCCGACAGGCCATTGAGCGCCTCCAAAATGAAGCCAATTTAGGTCCTCGCCCAGTTTCCAGTGCCACTAATGAGGCCTCTGTAGCCCTCCAAGCTCGCAACTTCCATTATGTTGATGTCTTTGCGGTAAGTGTACTAATCTACATGCACCTCATCTGTCTACACAAGCTGATAGTGTATTCACCACAGGCTTTTGTCAAGAGGATCATATGCATGCTCCTGATGTCCAAACATTTAGCGGTTTATGGTTCTGATAAACCACGAGAATCGCTCCGCTGGCATAAGAGCATGTTGACTTTGGTCCTTGTGAGTTTAAACGGATTTCTTTTTCATCAGAGACCATCATTGTACTGATGGGAGCTCACCATGGTTATGGAAGGAGGAGATAAATGATCAAAATGAACAATTCAAGCAGGATTATCTACCACGAGGCTACATTGAAGGTGAACCAGCCGCAACTGCAAGCCTCGAGACCTTTTTGCGCGCCAAGCTTCGAAACAACCGTGGGAAGATGAGGGACTTAGTCAGTCCATCAGGGGACTGATTTTTGCGGTCGCATTAGCTGACGTGAGTTGATGTCATCAGCTGCTTACCAACATTCAGGCAACGGGTGGGAGGGAGATCAGCCATCCAGTGCCGACCATAGCCGCCCTTCTTTCTGATGTAAGTGGGATTTTGGATAATGGTACAACGTGGGCATCAGTGGAGCTAACAGCGTCCTTTGTGTTAGATGAAGGAGAGGCTCCTCCCACAAACGGCTGGAGCGGAAGAGGCACTGGTGCCGAGAGGTCATGAAGGAATGCTGAGGGCTCGGCTTGCTTACCTCAGGATTCAGACAATTCGCCAGTTTGTTAGTCGTGGGGGTGGGGATACTGGGCGGCAATGGAAAAATATTGATCAGCATTTGGCAGCGTTGGCCGGGGAGAGGCGGCCTTACCAATCCGCGTGAATATGTTTTTGTTTTATGTTTGATTTAGCCTTCTTTGCGTGCAACTGACTGTTATTGTTTTGCTTTGGGCAGTTTTTACCAGTTGGTCCTGGCATACAATAATGCCACTTTTGGCCAGGAGTTTTTTTCTGAAATGGATGGGACAAGAATTTCTTTGCCATCTCATGAGGAGGTGCTGGAGCGAGTGGCGCTCAACAAAGCGGAAAACGCTGAGGGGGCAGGTGGCGGGAACAAAGACTGACGAGGGGAGCATGTGGGACTGGATTCCCAAGTAGCGTAGACTTTGCAGCGGGGATTGCTTCTTATGATTGTGTTGTATTTTACATGTAGTTTGTGCGGGCGCTTAGACTAAGAAATGTTAAGAATTCGCTCGTTACACCATAGATTGGCTGCATTAACATGTATTTTCTGCCTTGCTGGTGGCATGACGGTGGACATGAGACATCCTTGCAATGTAACAAGGATGGCTAGGGGGCAGAGCATATAAATTGGGATGGCAAGAGCTTGCCCAGGTGTGCTATCACTGGGGCGGCTGGGGGCGGGTGGGATGCATTGGGGGCACCTGTGAAACGGTGCCTGGCCACTATGCAAGGATGGGGTTGGGCTGCCCACTCTTGGAGGGATGGCGCAGGCCCAGTGCTCTTGTATTGCCGGGATGTAGAGTTGGTATGCCATCTGGATGGTCTGCTGGGATGCGGCCTGGATGGCATTTTTTTGCGGATAAGCACGCCACTGGGATGGCTGCTGAGCCGTCCTGGGGATACCTCGCAGGGGGCCATCCCTGGGACGGCAAAGTGCACCCGCAGTGTAGGCTTGTCAAGACGTCAGGGTGTGCGGAGCCCGAAAAGGGGTCCGGTACCTCTGTGTGAGGCCGTAGTATAGGGGCTTTTGGGTTTTCCCCCCGTGAGACGGAAAACTACAGACAAGCTAACAGAATTTCCGGACCTGATGGTTTTACTAACTTAATAACAAGTCCCTCAAATCGGAGGGCCTGGGCGGGCGCAAAGCGCCCCCGCCGCAAAGCGGCGACCTCCAAAGGAGGGACTTGTGCCTAAAGTCAGCATTTTGGCATGAGAGCTTCCCAGCTTTTGGTGGGGACTTTTTGCCTTTCCCTCTGCACCTCTCTTCCCAGCACAAATATAAGACGCCTGCGGTACTAGGAGAAAGGCAAGATTTTTCTCCATCTTTTGGCCCTCACCTTGTAGCAAAATGTCCAACACAACTCCTCAGAAAAAAATCTGAATTTTGTGATTTTTATGTGTTCGTCATTATCATGGGATATGCTTCAGATGTACCACAAAATACAGTATCTCTGATGTTCTGTATGATTGCATTCCCCAGCTTGAAAGTACATAGGCAGACTCTGTACAATCGCATGAAGCAACATACACTACAGAATATCAAGTTACAACGAAATCATGGAGCAGGTCCACGACTTGTTTGATTCACAGGCATGGTCACTGAGACTGTGTTAAACAAACTTAGAGGCGGTCAAGTCAAAGATCAGATTGCCACCTGTGCAGCTGACTTTCCCGCTTGGCCATAGCTCCAGCGGTTTTCTTGTAATAAGCTATTTGGAGAAAATGGCGCTCAAAACTGCCCAAAATCTCAAAGTCCTCACGCCACAACTGGGACTTAAGTCATAAGCCTCCCATTGGGAATGAGAGAATGCTTCGCATCCGGGCCCTTTGGGCCCCCGATCCCATTGGGAGGCTTAGTTAAGCTAGATGGTTTTAGGTCTAATAACAAGGTTGATAGAAATGCGCGTGCAAAGTATTTTCAAGGTAAGATTGAATGGTTTTTAAAGCTTGTATTTCGAGTTTGAAAACGGCAATGTTACAAAGATTTTGCCACGAGGAAACTTCCTACTGGCTACAACTCCTTCTTTTATAGCTTACAACTTGTTTGAAGAAGTTTCCAGAAATCTAAGTCTTAAGAATAAACACACAAACAGAGAAACTACTAGAAGATGAAAAAGAAAGAAAAGAGAGAGAAACCACCTTTCTAGAGCTTTCTTAATTCATTCCCGGTCTTGTACTCTGTCCTGAGAAATTAAACTTTGGGGTCCCGTTTGTTACAAAAACATGACTGCCCTATTACGCTTTCTTCTTCCTGCCTTCTTGTAGCTTGTTCCATTGAGTGAGAAAAAGCTGTACATATTTCTGATAAAAAGCTGGTATATGGTCCTCAAAGACCCATGTATCTTCCCCCGGTGTTGAATTATGCCAACAAAGTAAAATTTTGAACTTACCTTTCCAAGACTTTCCTTTGACTGGGCGTGCATCTAAGATTTGATGTAATTTAGCCCAATCCACTACACGACCAGAATCATAATAGGTGTTCTTTATGCCTTCTACCACTCGTCGACCCGCAATTTGATTTGGGGTGTGATATTTGGCTAATAATGAGACATTAAAAACAGGATGTAGTTTGGGATACTCACGGGCAATGTCTAATCGTACTGCATTCTCGCCCACCATCTCAATTACCTTGAAAGGTCCAATGTATCTATAGTCTAGCTTAGAATTAATTCGCCTGCTTTGAATGAATTTACGAAGAAGCAATACTAAATCTCCTGGCTGGTATTGTGTGGCGGGTCTCCTATGTGTATCGTGATAAAGAGCCTGTCTCCGTTTAGCCTGGGTTAAGCATTCAATCGCTCTCTCCTGTATCTCTTGAAGATCCACTATAAAATCATCCAGCGCGCGAATCCCTGAATTTTCAGTCAATACACTGAACTTAGGATGAAAACCGTTAGCAAAGAAAAAGGGAGATACACCCAAAGAAGCAGAATCCAAATTATTGATAGAGAATTCGGCAATATCTAATATCTTTACCCAGTTGTCTTGATAATACGAACAGAAATGGCGGAGATAGTCCTCCGGAACCTGATTCATGTGTTCTGTTTGTCCGTCTGTCTGAGGATGATACGCAGTCAAGAATCCAGGATTGATATGCAAGGAGCGTAAAAAGGCTCTCCAAAATTCACTTACAAAAGTTGAACCGCGGTCTGAAATTATCTTCTCTGGCATTCCATGTAGCTTGAAAATGTGTGATCTGAATAACTGTGCTAATTGATCAGCCGTGTAAGTTTCCTTGCATGGAATGAAGTGGGTAACTTTACTGAGTAAATCCACCACCACCATGATTGAGTCGAACCCTCCTGAAACTGGCAATTTTGTGATGAAATCCATGCCAATAACACTCCACGGTTGGTGCGGCACTGGCAAAGGTTGTAATGTTCCTTCCGGGTTTTGTCGTCTGGCTTTGACACACTGAAAAGAGTCACAAGACCCCACATACCGTATAATATCCTTTCTAATGCCTGGCCATGAAAATGAATGGGTAACCAACGCTAATGTCCTAGCAATGCCCGGATGTCCTACCGTTGGAACGTTGTGGAACAGCTGTATAATACGGGTGCGTAAAGTTGAGGGAACAAAAATCCGATCTTGGAACCACAGAATCTTGTCACGTTCCGTCAGTGCGTTCCGTTCATCCTGACTGACTTTATTGTAATTCTTGATAAAATAGTCTAAAATTTCCTGCATTGGACGCTGAAAATGTAAATCATATAAATTGAAAGACTTGCTAGGAATAATACCACCGACATCATTAACGGAGAACATCCAACGGGCAATAGCTTGGGTTGGTATCAAAGGTCCTTTGCCCAACAAATCGGGGCATTGACTGGGTGCATCCGCTGGGTTAGCCTTTCCTGCAATGTGAAAAATAACAAAGTTGAATCCATCCAAAAAGGAGGCCCAACGAGCCTGTTTAGGCGTCAAGTTTTTTGCTGTGATAAAGTGGCAAAGATTAGAATGATCGGAATAGACTTGTAAAGGTTCCGTGGTACCCATGAGCCAAGCCCGCCATTGTTCAAATGCCTCAACTATGGCAAGGAATTCTAAATCAAAGATAGCCCACCCTTGCTCCCAGTCAGTTAACCTTCGGGAGTAAAAACTTACCGGGTGTAGCTTGCCCGCTTGATCTGGTTGGCTCAAGACAGCCACAACAGCGTAGCCCGAGCTATCAACATGAACCGTCCGCGGTAATTTGAAGTCGAAATGATGAAGGAGGGGGGCGGCTGCAAAGCATCTCTTTAAAGCTAGAAAAGATGCGCAAGGACCTACTTGTTGAATGCTATTGGAATTGAAATTTCCCTCCTTGGTGAGCTCCGTCAGTGGTTGTGCTAACTCCAAAAATTTGGGTATGAACCGTCGGTAAAAATTACAAAATCCTAGAAAGCGGTGTAATTGTTTTAAACTAGACAGAAGAGGCCAATCTAATATTGTGGCTAACTTTTCTTTATCCATTTTTAACCCTTTACTGGAAATAATAAACCCTAAAAATCTTACCGACGACTGGAAAAATTGACATTTGTGAAAGGATGCCTTCAACAAGTGTTCACGTAACTTGCCCAAAATATTCTGTAAATCTATGACATGTTGTTCACGGTTCTTGGAAAAAACCAGTATATCATCAATGTACACAAAACAACATACATCCAGGTACTCACGCAAACAGTGTTGTATGAAACACTGAAATATTGCCGGCGCGTTCGCAAGTCCAAAAGGCATGACCAAGTATTTGAACAATCCCCAAGGGGTTTGAAAAGCTGTTTTCCATTCGTGACCCGGCGCCACTTGTAACAAATTAAACGCCGACTTTAAGTCAATTTTGGACAAGTATCGGCACCCTGCCAGACTATTTAGGAGGTTAGCAACAACTGGTAAGGGGTAAGAGTCTCGTACCGTCATAGCGTTAAGTTGACGGTAGTCAAAGCAAGGGCGGTCATCCTTTCCAGGAGTCTTGACAAAAAAGATAGGTGCGCCTGCAGGAGAAGAAGATTCACGAATAAAGCCTTTGGAAAGCAAGTCTTGTACATATTGTTTTAACTGCAAATTTTCCTGTTCACTCAGATGGTACATCCCCACAAAGGGTGGCTTTGAATCAGGTTTAAGATTAATCTCACAATCATACCCCTCTTGGTGGGATGGTAAGCTACTCAAAGAATTAGTAACAGACACTTCCTTGAACTCTGGAACCTCTGGGGGAAGATCTTGGATTGATATTGCAGACAAATACAAAGATTTAGGGACAAGAAACTTCTTAGGTGATCCGCCAACAAATATATGATTTTTGGAGAGCCAAGGAAACCCCAGAATAACATTGGCTGAGGCTAAATCTGTGACAAGAAGGATAACTGGAAAAGGTTGAATGGAAAACAATTTTACTGGGAAACGGATATGCCCTTGCCAGCAAAACCTTATATTACCCGATCTTGCTAAAGTGCCGTCAAATCCACAGCATTGGATGGTATGAGTAAGAGGGGACAGTTGGAGATGATTCCTACGGGCAAATTGAAAGTCAATAAAAGAAGAGGAGGCCCCAGAATCAAACAAAATGGAAGCCACAACAGGAGCAGAATCCGGGTGTTCTAATGATGCATTTAAGATGGGGCGAGCGGAAGGAAAAGGAACAGAGAAAAAAGAATCAAGGGACGTACAAAGATCCTGGGGTTCAACTTCCATTTCATCAATTGCCTGGTTAAGACAATAGTCCGCCAAATTTATAGGAGGCATGTGGTCCAAAAGAACTTGATTGGTAGACAAGAGGTCCGTATTCACCGGAGTTGTACCAGTGGGAGTTGGAGCCGAAGAGTTTGATTGAGTGACATGCAAAGATTGAGCTGGAGCGGAGGCTGAACGCATAACATTGACTTGAGAGACAGATTGACCTCGAGACAAGGGAACCAACAACCATTGGCAAAATAATTCCAGTTTTTGCTTGATGTCCATATGCTTGTTGTCGGGGAGAGTGCAGCCGCTGACCTTCTTATGCGCCTCATCAAATGACTGACCGCAGCGTTGACAAATACCTCGCTGAACGCAGAGAGAACGGAATTTTGGGAAAGTAAAAGAGCTATCAGAAGAGATATTATTGAGGTCCATGGGGGCGGCACCATCCGGAACACAAACAGGAGTTGGAGTTGGAGGGGGGCTTGGTCGGACTAGTGGCGTTGGTCAACGGTGTATAGAAGGAAGCGAACCCGAGTCAATCAATGATATTTTGTCCTGAGCTTCAGCAGCCAAAATAGCGAAGAGTTGTTAGTCCTTGAGTTTGGTTGCTGCCTTCCAGTCGCTGCGCATGACCGCAATCTTCAAGACCTTGGGGTTCAATGCTTGTTTGTATAAATCACAGCGAGAATCTTTGGTTAAGTTGACAGAGTATGCCAGCGAGTTGAAAAGAGCATTAAACTCCTCAATAGTTCTGTTGCCTTGTTTGAAAGCAAAGAGACGCTTCTTAGCCTCCTCAACGTCATGCTTGTTGTTAAAGACTTCTTCCAAGTGCGAAATGAAAGATTTGGCTGATAACAGAACGTCGAGAACGTAGGGATCCTTGGTGGATGCCGATTCAGTTGGAAGGTCTTGGAGTCGGGCATTCTCAAATAAAAGAGCCATCCACCAGTTGTAGGATGGAACATTTTCACCGAGGTTACCATTGGGATGACGGAAATGGCGGACAATCCAGTTAATTTTTGATTTTTCGGAAGGAAAGAGATGTCCTTTTTCCTGAAGCTTTTCTCGAATAAAATAAACAAATCTTTTAGTTTCCTTCGGATTCCCCGTGAATTGAGCGTATTGGAGTTCGGGTACTTCATGAGTAGTTCCTAAAGGTTGACGAGCCAGTTCGATTAACTGTGACACGTTTTGTTGAATCGCCACACAATTATTTTCGACGGATTGAAGAATACCGTTGATAGGATTTTGAAGCCAACTGACTTCGTTGTTGAAATTGAGCTTAAGTTGAACAAAATCCGTATAGAGAGTCTTCATAATATTAATGTCTTTGATATCATTTGCCAAGCCCTCGAAAGATGTTTTGATTTGGTTTAACTCATCGAAAAGTGAGTCAAGATCAGTGCGTTGATTGGAATTGGTGAGTCGGATGGAAGAGAGTTGGTCGGAGAGTAGCGCGAACCTTTGTTCTAGCGGGACTTGAGTGTCGATGGGTCCAATAAAGGTGGAGTTGGAGATGTGGTCCATAAGGTTTGTGTTTTATGCCGTCAAAAAAAAGAGGTGGCAAAATAATTGTGAGGCCGTAGTATAGGGGTTTTTGGGTTTTCCCCCCCGTGAGACGGAAAACTACAGACAAGCTAACAGAATTTCCGGACCTGATGGTTTTAGTTATAATAACAAGGTTGATAGAAATGCGCGTGCGAAGTATTTTCAAGGTAAGATTGAATGGTTTTTAAAGCTTGTATTTCGAGTTTGAAAACGGCAATGTTACAAAGATTTTGCCACGAGGAAACTTCCTACTGGCTACAACTCCTTCTTTTATAGCTTACAACTTGTTTGAAGAAGCTTCCAGAAATCTAAGTCTTAAGAATAAACACACAAACAGAGAAACTACTAGAAGATGAAAAAGAAAGAAAAGAGAGAGAAACCACCTTTCTAGAGCTTTCTTAATTCATTCCTGGTCTTGTCTGTCCTGAGAAATTAAAATTCGGGGTCCCATTTGTTACACTCTGTCTCTATGTAGCACGGCTACAGAAGGTACAGTTGCGGATGTCATTCCACTGTACCTCTTTTTCCCGTGTCCGAAATGTGAGGGGCCAGTTTTTTGCAAAAATTTTGTCCGCCGGCAGGTATTTTTGGTGAGGAGCCAGTGAAGATACTTCAATTAAAGGATTTTTCCGCTGAAAATGTCTGTTTCTTCCCAAATTCCATTGCGCATTGAATCCAATTGAGCTTTTTTGGTTGTACATAAAGGAGTGTGAGTGATATTTCTGCTCAATTCATCCTCTGCGCTCACCTTGTTAAGACTAACCATTTTTCTCCTCAGCTTACCAAAAGCAATCTCACTTGTGCAATGCTTTTGCTGCTCACACAGTCCTTTTTGAATCGGTGAGGCAGTCTTGTCCATTGATAATGATACGCAAATACTTCCGACGTATCAATTGACAGTTGTCAGCATATCGTCAAGGTTATAATGGGCCACAATCAGCAATCCTCATGAAGAAGTACAAGTCCCATTGCTGTATCCCAAGAAGGGCAGCAATGGACATTGATGTACTTAATGCTTGACTGAGCGGTTTCTCAATCACTTACATATCTTCATTGCTCTATTTACTAGTCTTTCCAACAGTTTTTTTTACTTCTTCTCTCGATCTCAATTCTTCTTTACATACATACAGCGCTTATTGACTCTCTCGACTCTACCAGTCTTGATCAGTGTCAGTTGACGACTTGCTACCTAGCGCTACGTAGAGCTTGAAAGCCATAGTTATGGTTTAAGGGGTTTCTCTTAACCCATACATACTCTATAATGCCATACTTATGTATTTAGCAAGTGATTATTTGACCATGTCCAAAATGTCAAGATTTGAAATTTTCAAACTTTTTATTGGCTGGGCAGAAAGCTTAGCCAACTTAATCCTGGAATCCTGGAGGTCTGAAACCTCCAAAAATGTGGTCACTGTGTGGTTTGACCCCATCGGGTACCCAAACATACAGCCCGCGCGCAAAATGTGCATTTTGCGGGCAGGCTGGTACAGTGGAATGGCATCCGCAACTGTAACTTTTGTTCAAAAATCCCTTGGCCTGCCACAGGCAGTGCATGTCACGTCTGTGGCCTCATAGCATCCACCAAAATGACCCAAATCAAACAAAATGTGCCAAAAACTACCACTCGATCCTCATGCTTTGGGCCGCCGTTGGACTCCTACATCCTGATGATTTTTCTCTAATTTTTCATATAGTTTTCACCACACCACGCCTCCTCATACTCAACTTATGACCCAGAAGAAAATTCAAAAAAATTGTATCTCCACCTGCCCTGCCTCACATCTGCGTGTCAAACTACTATAAGCGCACTCAATTTTTTTTACAAAATCTGTTGAAAAAGATTTGCGTCTTGCTATGGCTCTTATTGATGGTTCTCCAGTTGGGCCATCCACATGCTTTAACAATCTCAATATTGCAGAGAGGGTTCATTCTAACTCATTTGGTCATCACTCAATGATGTTTCATGGTACTACATGGCGGACGCATACCTAGATGATCCTTAGCGTTGATTTGTCGTCCATGTAGGGAGGACGTGAAACCGTCCTGTTATGGCGGCCCGGGGACCGGCAAGGTCACCCCTGTAAGTGTTAGCCTTACACCTGAGATGTCAGTGAGACAAAACAATGAAGAGTCAAATTTCAGAGTGAGTAAACGAGAACAATGAATGAAACTGGAAACAATCATAAAAGCATAGAGATGGGAAAAACAAAGGAAAAAACAGAAGGTAGTGAAGTGATAACTTTACCTGAGATGTTGGTGAGACAAAACAAAGAAGAGTGGAGAAAAGAAGAATCACCGGCATCTCAGGGATGAGTCTTTTAGAGAGAGGAAAAACTCAACACAAGCATATAGAATCTACATATGCTAATAACAAGGAGCCCTAATCATAACAGACACCCCCTCGAAAAGACTCAGACAAACGCTCAACAATTTGAGTGAGAAAAGGATACAAGTGAAAAAGATATGAAGTGAGATAGAAGGAAAAAAAGAGAGCATTTACAAAAGGACAAGGAGGCCTCCTCTTGGTTGGATCCGCAATGCCTGTCACAAGACGCAAAAAAATAAAACAATAGGTGTCGTCACTGTGATCTCAACACAAGGAGGGAATTGCCGTCCGGCCATGAAGAGAGACAAACAGATGCGGGGGGTGCATGTAACTTGCAGCTAGCGCATGCTGTCCCCCCAGTAATTGCCATAGCTGATGCCAGTCACTCCGGACTCAACATGTTGAGGCTGGCTAAAATCCTCTCAAAGGGGAGTGGCCCAAGTGCCTTGGTCATGATGTCGGCAAGTTGCTGCTGAGTGGGGACCCATTGGATGGCCAGTCGCCAACAGTGAATCTGCTCACTGACGTAGAAGCCTTCGCGTTTGGTGTGTTGCATGCATTTGTTGGCGGAGTTATCCTTTGATATCTTGACTGCCGCATTGTTGTTGCACATGAGGGTGGGAGTGGTCACGTGCTTGGTCATGTCAAAGTACAGCTCTTTCAACCACACCAAATGCCACGCGGCCCAGCCTAACGCCATGAATTCAGCATGATAAGTTGACGTCGCCACTAGAGCCTGCCGCTTGCTGGCCCAGAGGATTGGACAGCACAGGAGTGTGGTGATGGATCCGTGGAGTGACCGTAAGAATTCACCACCCCAGTTGGCTTCTACCCAGGTTACCATGGTTCTATCCAAGGGTTTAGGCTCAATGATGAGGCTACGGCAGCCAAGGCCTTTGACATAACCAAGTATTTGTTGGATTGCCAACCAGTGATGCTGGGTGGTGGCTTTGGAAAATTGAGCTAGGAAACCAACGGCAAAGGCCAAGTCAGGGTGGGTTGCCACTGCAAGGTAGTTGAGTGATCCAATGATTGATAGATAGCCATTTGGATTGATGATTTCCTCCTCCGCACGAGATGTGGTGAGGGAGTTGGTGTCCTTGATGGGTACAGTTGCGGACGTCATAAACCAGCAGTGCCCCGCCTGCAAAAAAAAATGAGATGCAGGGCCTTCCCCCGGGGGCCAAAGTGTGAATGCACATATTTTTATTACATTTTTGAACTCGCACGCATGTGTAGAGTTCAAAAATATAGCCGCTAAGCATTTGGGTGGCTAGTTTTATTTTTTTTATTTTTCTATCATCAGGATTTTGGACAAACCTCTCTAAACCCATGCTTAAACACATAAGTATGGGTTTATGCATCAGAAAATCATGGGTGTAGGCCCCAATAGCCTTACAAATCATAAATAGACCGCATATTTGGGCTTTCCTTGAGCTAACAGCACCATTGTAGACCTCTTCTGGTGCCTTTTTGGCCCCTCTTCTTTGGGTTTTTTCCCTTTTTTTACCCCAAGATTTTGGACATTGTCAAAATCCAGTGCTGGTTTATGACGTCCGCAACTGTATCTTGCAAGGGAGGGTTTCCTCCGTTGTGAAGGTGTCAATGATCTTCTGAGTGAGAAATGGTTGGGACAACACAAACTTAGATGGGGTCGGTTGCTCAACTTTAATCCCCACAATGTTGTGCAAGTTGCTGTCCCAGGTGGTCTTGAGTTGTGATTCCAACACTGCACAAAATTCCTGGAGTATAGCAATAGATGAAACAAACCGCGAAAACCCCAATTGGGACCCATAAAGCCTAGGCAACAGCCCGTGGAAAAAAAACAAAAATGTGTATGTAATAGATTGCGGTTGAAACTGAGGGACATCAGTATGGATGCTCACCCTTTTGGTATTGCCTGTTATCATCTGCAGGTGCTTCTTGAACTTTGACCAAAGGAAGCAATGCCAAGTAAGGACAAGGGATGGAAGTAAAAGTCAAGTCTACATGCAAAAGAGTTGAGCTGAGTTGAGATCTTCAGCCTTTAAGTGAGCTCATACAATCAATGTTCCATCCCCCCATTGGCCCCCCATTGACTATCACGCAACTGCCAGGGACTGGCATAGCTCATAAGCTTTCAAGTGATTTGCCCTCCTCAAGGGGAGTGGCAACTTAGAATTGTTTGGAGGGCCGGAGAGCGCCGGGTCATCAGATCTGCCTCCAGAAACGGTTGAAGGGTATGGACCCTCACCCAATCTGGCAGGATCTACACTCCCCGGGAGTCTGGTTGCATGAGAAATTATGCAACAAATGTTTTTTGTTCATTTCTTCATTTGGGTTTACGCGGGCCGTTTCAGTCGCGCGAGTATAGTAGCTGACAATGAAGTGACAACCCCGTTGTCAACGTGAATCCATACCAGTATGGTTTCCCCCCCGTGCTGAATGTGATAAAATGAGTCATCATAGAAACTGATGTGAAAACCAATGCCCTCCATGACTTGCACAAAGTGCTTCCACCAGCAACGACCACCCTTCTTGGTGCCGTATAACCCCTTGTCAAGTTTCAGGGACTTCCCACGGTGTTGTTCTGGCACAAACATTCCATCTGGGACTCTCACCCAGACCTCCTCGTCAATTGCGCCGTGAAGGTATGCGGCCGTGATGTCAAAAGTCTCTACGACCCATTGGTTGGAGGCAGCAACGGTGAAAAGCATCCGTAGAGAGGCACAGGTTGTGGTGAGTGCCCAGGTGTTGTGATAATCTTGACCAAAGATTTGACTGAAACCGCGGACAATGTAGCAAGCTTTATACTTTTTGATAGGACCATCCTGGTTGCGTTTGATGTCAAAAAGCCAACGCGCATCACTTTGTTTCCTGCCAGGTGGGACCGATTCAAAATGCCAGACCCCCATGTCCCAGAGGTTATGAAGCTCAAAATCCACCGCAGCCAGCCATTTGTCGCCGTCCTTGCGGTTCACTGCCCAAGCATAGTTCCGTGGCATCAGCTGGTTTTGCGTTGCAACAGTGAGGCCGGTAGCCTCAGGGGATTGCAAGGCAATGGTAGCCTCAGCTTGGTCTGACCCAAGGACCAGCGCGGCGTTAAAGATCATCGGCAAAACATCCTCGGTGTTGAGTAGCTTGTCAATCAAGCGGCGTACAGGAGCAACCTCCTCCGGTGCTGAGACTTTGTCGGGGGAGATGTTGGATTGTTTGATGGCTTTGTCAAAGTCATGTTGGGGCACATGTTTGGGGTTGGGCCCATTGTTGAGAATTTTGTTGAGTGAGGTTGACAGCGTGAGTTTTGATTTGGGTGGCTCGGGGGGGCTGGGGTAGTTGAAGCAGTGGTGGAGTAGGGGAAAACAGCAATGGAAGATTCAAAAAAGGTATTGTTTGTTGGTACCCAAAAGATCCACCCCTTCTGCCCTTGGATGTACCCAACAAGGTTGCACAGCCATGCACGAGCATCCGTCTTGCCCAAACAATAATGGTCTGGTTTGTGTACAAAAACCACTTTGCCAAATGATTAGAGTCAATCAAAGAGGGGTTTCTTATTGAACATCAGTTCCAGAGGGGTTTTATCCCCTGTCAGCAAGTTGATGAGACAATTGTGAGTGAAATATCCCCACAAATAGGCGTAGCCCCAGAATTTATCCGGGAGGTTGGAAGAAATCAGTGCCATCCTAGCAAGCTCCCCAACCGTGTGATGCAGCCTCTTGGCGGCCCCCTTCTGCTCCGGTTCATAAGGCATGGAGTGTTGGTGCTCTATCGCCTTGTCCTTCAGCCAGCCAATGAATTTGGTTGATGTAAATTCCCCACCGCCATCTGTTCTGAATCGTAGCAGCTTCTTGCCGGTCAAGCGTTCCATCCGCTCAATGTAGCGTTGGAAATTGAGGCACACTTTGTCCTTCTTTTTTAAAGGAAAACCTTCAGAGTAGGTGGATGCAAGATCACAAAAAACAATGAGGTACTTAACGCCGGCAAAACCTTTGGTGAAAGGACCCAAGACATCAGACACCATGGTGTGCATTGGATGGAGTTTCTTGTCTTCAGAAATGCGCCGCCCATGTTGTTGCTTACTTTTGCTAATTAAACAGTCCTCACAAACAAAGTCCTTGTTGGTAAGAACCTTGGGCAGGCCCAATTGACCGCTTGCGCACATCCTGATGATGCGTTTGAGGCTGATGTGACCAAAGTGACAGTGCCAAAGAAGCACATCGGTGTCTTCACCAGTAAGCTAGCTATCTGCTGAGGAGTCCTCCCCAGCAGGCAGGTCCTGCTGAGGACCTTGGTAGGCAGGCTGGCAGTTACATTCCAAGGAGGGCTCCTTGGCAGGCAGGTCTACCTGGCAAGGAGGGCTCCTTGACAGGCAGGCAGCTAGCAGCTACATACCTGCCAATGAGGGCTCCCCTCACGCAGGTAGCTCCTGCCAAGGAGTTCTTGGCGGGCAGGTAGTGCTACCTGCCGAGGAGTCCTTGGCGGGCAGGTAGTGCAACTTGCTGAGGAGTCCTTGCTGGGCAGGTAGTGCAACCTGCCAAGGAGTCCTCAGCGGGCACATGGCGCTACCTGCCAAGGAGTCATCAGCAGGCAGTAGCTGCCTACACAGCGGGATGATTTCCCTACTCAGGGCGCGCCCCGAGGATGCTGCAGTCCCAGCCTGGACACAGGACTGTGTGAAACGCACTGAGGGTGCCACCTGGGACACCGTCCCTGCGCCGGTCACCATGCCGCCCCTGCGCAGCCACGGGTCACCGGGGAGGACCAGGTGTGCCACCGTGATGCGCCTGCAGCCGGAGTCGTCACAGGCGGGCCCTGATGACAACCTTGCACAAACTGCCTGGTACCACCCCAGCGCCGCAACCGGTCTCGAGGTCGCAATGTAAGACCGCCCCTGTGTTGGCAATAGTTCTGCCCCTGGGCCGTGCCTGGTCTCAGTGTTGGTACATGGGTGCAACAATGGCGCCCCTATAGCCGCATTGGTCCCAATTTCATTCTACTCAAAGTGCGTCAGAATGAATCCTATTAAGCGAGTTGCATGAAAAAAGTGATTCCCTTTTTTTTTTTTTGAAAAAAAAAAAAACTTGTCCAAAAAAACAGTCAAGTGCAAGTAATAAACTGACATTATGAGGGCTGTTATATCCCAAGATTTGACTAGAAGTAAATGTCTGGTGACCTAGTGGCATGTGTCCGCAGCCCCACCCAGGTGGCCACCAGCCTGATGTTTATGATGGGGGTTTGAGCCCCGAGCAGCTTGTCTTTTGTGGCTGCAGGATTGGCCCATGAGCTGTACGTTGTTTTGGCAAATTGTCTTTGTCGCCGATGGGACGCTACGCAGTTGCCAACATGACGACCCCCAGTCACGCACCAGTGACGTAAATCTGATGAGTGCACCATTGACGGTTCCCATTTGCCCAGTCCCCAGGGTGTCCCCGGGACAAAAAAAGGGCAGCCCACTTGTCCCGCTGTGTAGCAATGAAGACTCCCTGGAAGGCAGGTAGCTATCTGCCAAGGAGTCCTTGCAGCAGGCAGCTACCTGCCTAGTGAGGAGTCCTTTGCAGGTAGCTGCCTGCCTGCAGGGGGAATCCTGGGCAGGTAGATAGCTTCCTGCCAAGGAGTCCCTGGCAGGCAGATAGCTACCTGCCAAGAGAAGTCCTTGGCAGGCAGATAGCTACCTGCTGAGTGTTAGAGTTAGTTAGAGATAGAGTTTGCCAAGAGTACAAACTTAACTTAATCATAGTGTAGATCCGTCAAACCTAACTCTCTATCATCATGTACCACCTGCGCTGCGCCGCATCTTATTGTACTTAGTCCGTTTGCCCGGCCTGGCTTCAACTCTTCCTCATTGAGTTGGAGACCGGACCCAGAGCAAGCATGTGCTTACCCGTGACGCATTTCTTATTGTCAGGTGAGTAGCAATACAATTGAGTTGGAGACCGGACCCAGAGCGAGCACGTGCTTACCTGTGACACATTTCTTATCGTCAGATTTGCACAGACTCTTATACTGAGAAGTACCCCAGCAGGCAGGTAGCTACCTGCAAAGGGCTCCTTAGCAGGCAGGTAGCTGTCTGCCAAGGAGGACTCCCGGGCAGGTAGGCAGCTTGCTACCTGTCAAGGAGGACTCCCTGGCAGGACTTAGGTAGCTTGCTACCTGTTCAGGAGGATTCCCTGGCAGTTAGTAAACTACCTGCCGAGGAGCACTCCCCAACAGGCAGTTAGCTACCTGCCAAGGAGCACTCCCTGGCAGGTAGTTAACTACCTGTCAAGGAGCACTGCTTGGCAGGCAGTTAGCTACCTGCCAAGGAGCAGTGCTTGGCAGGCAGTTAGCTTCCTGCCAAGGAGCACTCTCTGGCAGGCAGTTAGCTACCCACCAAGGAGCACTCCCCCTGCCCCCATGCCAAGCTCTGAGGACTCCTTGGCATGCATTCATACATATATGTATGTATTTACATCATCTGATGACATCTGATACATAGCATCTGATGTTATGTCAAATGTTGTGAGACCTCACAAAACAAATTTTTAATGAATGAACGGATGCAACCAATGTTGGTGCCTTGCTGCATCTCAATTGTAGCAATGCTGTTGACATTGGAAAGTTACAGCGCATGAGTGGGGCCAGTATAAACCTTGCAGGGTTTGTTTGGCTCCCAAAGCCCATTTTCTTATATAGAAAGTAGATATCATCATGATTTATTTACACTCCCACACATGTCAGGAAGATACCAACACATGTTTATTCAATGGGATCTCAAAACTGGCTTATGAATTAGAATATAGATTTTCAATTCAGTACAATAGAAGCATATAAGATTTTACACATGAAATTTTCCAGCTATGTAAGCCACATACAATTCATTCATCAGGGTATATTAGTTAAGAGAATTTAACACACATGATACTATGTTGAGTGGAAAACAGTTCTCCAGTTGAATTAGTTGAAATGAATAGAATAGTATGAGTAAAATACATATATGTATATTAGTTAAGTTAAATGAGAAATTAATAGTAACATCCTGGAGGTTCTTTAAGTTAAAGGAGTGAATGTGAAAGAAAGAGAGTAAGATAAAAAAGAGCTATAGTATATACAATTGCACTGTTGGTGCTCCAAGTTTAGTCCGTGTGGTCCTGTTGAATGTGAGAGAGGCATGGTTGTTGAGCAGAGGAGTGTTTCTTCTGTTGAAGGAGTGGGTTTCTCTTGAAGGTAGGTGGAGAGTGTGTTTTAAGTTTTGAGGGAGGTGGGTTGATCAAGCTGGAGTTCTTTGAAGCTGAGGTGTTGGTGGTGGAAGAGATGTAGGCTAGTCTTGCTGCAATCAATGCAACCATTGTATAGGTGTCCAGCTGGCCAGATTGTGAAAGTAATATATTTAACAAGTTAGGAGCAATCCTATGAAAATCTTCTATGTCTTGCTTGGCCAGGGCAGCAGACACATCATCAATCTGATTGAGTGTTGTGCTTATGGTGTAACTTGTTGATAGATGGGGTAGCATGCAACTTATTAATATTATAAGGAAAAGCTGAATCCAAACTCTCATAATTTAAAGAAACTTTAAAAGAATATAAGGTGGAAATAATATGTGGGGCCAAGCTGTCTGAAGTGCTTGTTATCTGGGACAAAATGAGAAAAACAAATGTTAGCCATGTTCTCAGGAAACTCCTTTCTTACTTAATAAACCCCTTGTTGGGTCTCATGGAAACCTTGAATATCAATTTCAAGTTCTCTTATCTTTCAGAGTTGTTCCCTCACCTTTATTTTTTATTTTCAGCAGCCCACATATAGTAGGACAGGACCAGAAACTAGAATTGAGCAAGGTCAATCCTGATCCAACACCTTCAATTATATCATCTTTGTCAATTCAGATACCATGATTGTGGCCGTAGGCTCGTTAGAAAGAGGGCATCTGGACGAGCACATCGGTCTACTTGGATTGCAGAATATCATATAGCAACACCTTCGAAAACTAGAGCAAAGTGCGAAACTTGACATGCATATATCTCAGTGGGTTCCACGTGGAAAAGTGGTTTTTTAAGATAGTGTATGAGAGCCTGTACTCTCATACAATGCAAACGATCCAATGTCTATGCAACAAAGCGCTGCAAATACTTTGGCGATAATGGTTCCAAGTTCCGAGTCAATCTCGTTTGTTATACACTAGTTTTCCATACGACAATATTGGAAAGACAAAGAAAGCTACAAGGGATCGTAAGATATGACACGCGAGAAGATGAAAGGTTTCGAACTTCTTGATGACGATGATGAAGATGATGTCGAAGTTTCGTGTTCTTGTTCAGTATGCTCGTTATTGCTCATCGGTAGTGGCACCTCAAGAACTTCCCCCGAGTTCAAGTTGATAGTTGAGAGTCGTATAATTTCTAGCTTGTTCCTATATATATATATATTTATATTTATATATACAATATGATGATACATAAACGAAATTGAGTACACCAATTAGATCGGTTACAAGAGAAAATCAGTTTCCCTATCTCACCGGGAAGAATAGGAGGGTACTAGCGATAGGAAAAGATACTCGACATTTTTCCCAACCGGGTAGAGAGCAACCTCGCCTGAATTTCGAACTCGTAGTTAGTTCTACCGAACAGAGTGCGATGGAATGGCGGGTCGTTGGAGGGGAGCAAGAGATGCTGAGGGTCCTGGTGCAACTTGAACAACCGCACACGGTCTTCCTCGAGCGTCCAGAGGCCATACAAGACGCCATCCAACTGCTTGGTTTCTGCTGCGGCACTCCCAGAAGTACTGGCACCCCTCGCTCCTCCCGTCGAACTTCTCCAGCCTAAACTTCGGACCACTAGCCCCGGCTCATCGGTGCTCGTAAACGATACACATCTCCCGTCTTCTAGGAATCGCAAGTACCGAAAATATGTCACAAAGTGCGTCGGCTGATCGTCGTCATCAAGCATCGTTCCCAAAAAAACATAAGAAAAGTTAGAATTTGTTCTAGTTAGTTGTCTCACCTAACTCGCTCCTTTTTTTTTCTCCCCCCCCCCCCCCCCCCTCTTTTTTTTTTTTTTTTTGGATGATGGTGATGGTCAGAAGATGATAGAAAGATGGGCTATTTCACTCACCGTATACCATGGATTGGAGGATTCGCCTAGACGAGGATATCTAACCAAGGAGATATAACAGCCATCCAAACGAAGACGAGGTCTGAAAAGGGGGAAGAGAGAGGTAAGAATGATGCACCAGAGAGGAGGCGGTTATAACACTCAACTGCTGGATAAACATTCTCCTCCAGTCATGAGCATGAGCCTCGCGACAGAGCGAGTCGACGACTTTCGCTCTGGTAGACCAGTCGAGTAACCGGCGTTTGTGCGTATTGACGAAAAGATCGTGGGAGTAGATGGCGAGGCATATCGCTTGCCAGATAGTGGTGCTGAGAGTGACGATCCGGGCCAGCCGACTGACGCGCGCGAATGTCTCAACGATGGAGACTAGCATGTGTATGCTCGATCGGCTGTATCCCTGGGCACTCAGGATATGGTGATCGAATAGCTCCAGCGGGATCCTCTGGATCGGACATGATCGTTCCAACTCGAGTGGCTCAAAGATCGTGAAAGCATTCGCTGAACTGTCTCGTATCTCTTCTGTCTTCGCTGTTATTGTATCTTTCTTTCTACTATCCGTGGTCGTCTTGATTTCCAGCGCAGACACTTTTTGGATGATATCTTCTTCTTCATCTTGATTTTTTCCATCTTCTTCCAATACAAGTTCGTCCTCTTCTTCCGCTTGAGGTCTTCTCCAAGGGTTACTCTGGAAGCTTGCGAGCAGGTAGTTCAGGAATCGGGTGGTACTACATGGATGCAGGCCATCTGAGTATTCGTGCTCGTTTGGGCGGATGTGATAGCCATCTTTCTCCGGCTCATCCAACTGAATGCGACTCGATTCCTGGAGACGATAGGATGTTTGATGGAGTGGCTCGAGTGATGCGATTTGGTGTTCGTTGAGTTTCTGGTAGGCGAGATGGATGTTGGGTTCGAGTCTGAGTGCTTTCCTGTAATGTGTGAGTGCATCGTCCAGCAGTCCAATGCGCTCGTAGTACGCTGCTCTGGCATAGATAGCAAGTGGATCGTTGTCGTGTGATGATGATGATGATGGTGGTGGTGCTGCTGCTGCTGCTGCTGCTGTATCCGCTTCGACGCTGCTCGAAGACTGGGTGTGAGTAGTAGATTGTTTAACTTCTTCTATCCATTCCTGTCTGAATCTCTCGAGTGCTTCCTTATGCGAATCGTTTGATGAGCTCATCGAAGAGAGAGCGATGCAGGAAGAGATATTTATTTATGTATTTATATGTGAACGAGTTTCCTTCTTGTTGTGGACCAACTTGTTTTTTTTTTTTTTTTTTTTGAGAAAAGATACAAAAATACAAACACAAAACAAGAAAACACGAGAAAATAAAATAAGAAACCCAACGATGTGTGTTCTAGTTTATAGTGTGAGATGAGCCCGTCTGAAGAGAGGAAAGAAAGGGAGGGGGGAAAAAACTGCTAGCTGGCTAATTTGCAATCGAGGCGAGGGGACAAGCTCGTCATGGAACAGCAGATACGATATAGAGAGACGCAGACACAACAACCACAATCACAAAAGGAAACATCCTTGCTATTGCCAATGGATTCCGCATGCAGAATGACATAGAGGGGGGGAAAAAAAACACAGGAGCTGCAATTTTGGAGGAAGGAAGAAGGGAAAAGCTTTCGTTCAATGGTAGTGGTGAGTAGAGCTAGAGCCAGAAACCTGTTGGGCATGCTCAACCTCGGCAGCAGCAGCAGCAATCAACGCCAGTTCACGAGCACGTTCAATCTCCAACATATCCTCTTCACCAAGCTGCATCCGCTCATGCTCCAATCGGACAAGTCCATCCGACTCGGTAGCCTGTCCATCGGTTGCATAGTGCGCATAATGATCACCAGTTAGCATCCCATGCTGATCATCCTGCTGCGGTTTCACGTAGATCGCTTCCTCCAGCTCAGTATGTAACGCCTTCTGTCCTACCTCATCCCCCAACAGCGTAGGATCCGGTAGAGGCATATTATTATGCGACCATTGTTCAGCCATCGGGGGATAACCTACGGGTATCGAGCAGTCGTACGGCGGTGGTGCCTCCATCGTGGAGTGTCCCATCGGAATCTGAAAGAGTGGGTGAAGGTGAAGGTTTTGAGTCGCGGGTGGGACGGGGGGGTGCGAGTGTGTAAATTGATGCTGATAGTTGTTCGTCATTTCCATCATCGAATAAGCTGCCAACCGATCATCTGAGCCCATTCCCTCCGGCGCTAGTGGCGTATCCGATAATCTTGAAGGAGCCCCATCGTTCGCGTGTATCTGGCCTTCAATCATAGCATGACTCGAGTCCGGCGGTTGTTGAGCATGCAAAGCGGAATCCAAGGCGGGGTTCACTTCAATGGATGTATCCAATTCCCTCGATTCCAGACCCTTCTCCACGCGCACCTCATCTCGACGTCTTCGCATGTACTCGCGCAGTTTCGCTCTCCGCGTCTTCTCCTTCTCGCTCATGTTTTGTTCTCGTTCTGCGATTCGCTTGGCGTGTAGAGCTCTTAGCTTAAGTGATTTCAATTGAATTGGCGATGCATTAGGATATTGCTTCCTGATTTCTGCCTCTAATGGCGACATTATAAGCTTGGCGCGGGAAACCGATCTCCTTCTAACTACCTTCTGAGCATTCGTGCTGACCTGGGACTGAGAATCTTGAGCTTTAGGCGCAAGCTGAGGGTCAAGCGGGCTTGGTTCATGCAATAAACCATTGACGGGGGAGGAGGAGGAAGGGCGAGCATCGGGTTGGGAGTGATTTGGATGGCATGCTGTCAACGGAAGGCGAGTATCTATTGCTGGGTGGGTCTCTTCCTGGTGATCGGTATGATCAACTTGAGTGTTGTTTTGGGAGGACTGATTGCCGGATTTTTGGCGCCGAGGTTTGAACGCAGCATCTGGAGCTATAAGGTGAGTGAATTGTAGTGTAATGAGCAATATGTAAGTGACTGGGAACCCACAAGATGTTCAGAAAAACATGTGAGCAGACTGACCGGCGTTATTTCCATGTTTTGCCTTGTGCCTACGTTCTTCGTCCCGTTTCCGCCGCACGTATTCTCTCAACCGTTGTCGCCTCTGTTTCTCGGCCTCGGGCATGTTCAACTCCCGCTCCGCAATTCGACCCGCATGTAAGGCGCGCAACTTGAGGGAACGCAATTCATTCTTGGATGCGTGAGGGTTTTGCTGTTCGATGATTGCCTCGGAAGCTAGTTGTTCAGCACTCTTAACACGCGGAGTCTGCCTAGGTCGGCCCGATTCACGGCGCGTGGGCGTTTTGGTCGGCTTAGTGGGAGCAGAGTTGCGCTTCCGTTTTCTGTCGGGCAATACTGCGGTCTCAGAGTATGTCTCGTATTCCTGATCCATCTCAGCATGATTGTAAATCTGAGAATGGGAATTAAGGTCGGGGTTGTTCAAAGCGTTATGAGAGTGAGTTGGGCCGTCTTGACAAGTATCACGGGCCGCGATTGGCATGTTGATAAACGGCGATTCCGTATCACTACCTTCCTCATCATCGTCCTCGTGAGGGGCATCTTCGTCAAGGTTAGGATCCTGAGATGGGGTAGGACTCTCTCGTTTAACATTCATGTTGCTATTCATATCGACAATGGAGCTGAGAGCCAGATGGTGGTTGGATTGAGAGGGAAGCTCGTTAGGTTGAGAGGGAAGTGGGTTGGGTGGAGAGGTAATTTGATTGAACTGGGATGGATGGTGGTTGGAGGTGTGGTTGTTGGTGTGGTTGGATTGCGAGGGAGATTGTCCGTTTGGAGTAGCGAAGTGTCCGGATCCTGGGGGAGCATCTACAGCGGAGGGCGGGTGAGAGAGTAGTTGTGCTAGGCTATTGTTGGGGGTGATCTGATGAGCGTTAATGGTAGGCTGAAGGATGTGGCTGATAGCGACGCGTTGATCGTTTTGGCCATTCCGGGAGTTGCTGTTACTGCTGGCTGGGTTAGATTGGATGGCTGAGTAAGAGTTGGAGCCTTGGTGAAGGCCGTGTTGATGTTCCTGCTGTGGCTGAAGAGCGACGGATGGGGATGAGATGGAGCGACTCAATGCGGGGTGATCGAAGCCGGGTTCGTTCTTAATCTTGGGCATGTGGTCAAGCTGTGTGCGATTATTGAGGGTATACTGATCGGTGGCATTCATCCTGAATCCTGGGACTGACACAGTCAGCAGAAGAGACGGCGAGTTTCGGCCTACGTGCAGATGGATCGTTGCTGCTTGGTTGATGTGCTGAGCAGAGTGACTGTTGAGTTATTATTATTATAAGTTGGGCTGGCTGTTCTGGGGTGGAAGGAAAGGAAAGGAAAGGTCAGTGGATGTGAATGCATGTCATCAGCAGCAGAGGAGTCGATCAAAATTAGGACATGCCCGAAAGAAAGAGGGATGTATAAGTCTGAGTCTGAGTCTGAGTCTGAGTCTGAGTCTGAGTCTGAGTCTGAGCGTTCGAGCGATGGGCAAACTCAAAAAGAAAGCCGAGGGAAGTCTGCAGAGTGCGATGAAGAGTATATAGAGTGTATGCGGGGACGGCGCAGTGATCCACTGATCAGTCGACGAGTCAGACTGGGAAGTGGGGCACTCCGCACTTATAGGGAGTGGAAATTGTATCTTATTATTAATTCGCCGGATGAGCCGCAGAAGTAAAGTCCAGTACTACTGATCATCAAGTGAAGGGGAAACACAACATGAGCAGGAAAAGTTTATTATAATAATGAACTTGATTATGTGCAGAAACTGAGAGAACGCATCCTGTACACTCCACTATAAAGTGTTTGGAGCGATCGGGCGATCAAATTGACGATTCAGATTGGCTGGGGGGAACAAAAAGATACATAAATACAATGCATAATAAACTCAAAGAAAAGGTTATAATGAATTGGGATAATCCAAGGAGACTAATACAATCTCACCGAGGATGATGATGGAGAAACTGCCCAGCAAAAAAACCAACAACGTGGGGAACAGGATAGAAAGAAATATCAAGACGCAAAAATTTGAGGAAACACTTTACGAACAAAAATACAAGCGATCAAAAGAACACAACAGCTGCAAGAGCAGTTCATGCTTGATAAAAAAAGTGGGAATTGAATTGCCAACCCCTGTTATTTGAAGGGACAACCCCCATTTTTTCCGGGATGTCGTGACGACCTGTGTTAGACGTCCCAGGATGGTCCAGAAATGGTATTTCTGGTCCGGGACATAACAGGGGGTCGCAGATCTAATTTAGTTCCGCAGACTGGGGGTTGTCTGTTCAAATTTTCCCGCGCCCAGGTTTTCATACAATGCCTGCTTTCTCCGGGGGCCACAGCTTGACTTGCAGGTTCTGTTGCGGCTTGCAAACAACCCCCTATCCTGCATCTCAAGACGCCTTAGGTTGGAAAGATAAATATGATGCTTGCTTTAAATTGACTCAACAATTAAAGAAGAATACTAGATCCAACAGAATGGTTTATTAGCTCATGTTTTTCTTTTTCTACTTCTTCCTGCTATAAAATGTGATGATTTTTTTGCTTTTGCATTGGAAATATGAGATTGATGTTGGTTTGTTTGGGACCCAAATCATGAAGCAGAAGAAAATGAAAGAGGGGAGTTATTTTCTGATTGAAAAGTAAATGTAAGGGATATGTTGTATCTGATAAAAAATCAGAATAAATCTAATGAAAATGAACTCAAATGTAAACTAAGTATGTGCTGTGGGAGATGTTTGAAAAATAAGGAAAATAAGATGGTTGACTTCTTGAAATGAGGGTTTTTGAGCAAGGGAAATGTAAAATGAAATTTCCTTATTCAAGAATGTGTGGAACAATTTATCTGATGTAGAAACAGTGATTTAGATTGTAAGGGAATGATGGGCTATGGAAGATAGCTGAAGCAGAAGAAAAAGATGACTTTTAAGCTCATCAAAATTGGTAGTTTATATCAAGGGGATGTGTCAGATTCATAGCTGTAAATCTGCCAGAGAATTTCATTTTGAATTTGTACTGTGTATGGGAAGTGATGTAAAACATAAATTAATAACACTACAAACATTTGCAACTCTGCCCAGAAAGAAAATGTAAAATTGGGATGGGCAAAACATATACCCAATTTTACAGAAAATGGTCAGAAGTGAAAAATAAGCTTTACTGAGCATGCTCAGCAATTTTTTTTTTTTTTTTAGAAACTGAGCAGAAATGATTTTCATTCATTATGGCAACTTTGGGGGATTTTGCTGAGCATGCTCAGTTTTGCTCAATTTTTATTACTGAGCCATTTTGTTGAAAAAAGTTAACATTTTGCTTAACCCAAACAGTAGTTTTTTCTTTAGGTGAAATTACAAATGTTTGTAGTGTAAGAGGCTATGGAAAATAATTATAAAAGAGGAAAAATGTGATGTTTACCTTTTGAGTTCATCATTTTCAAATATGGGTTATGTCACATTAAATTAAGAGTAATAACCAGCAACTTGTCAAAATACTTCATTTTCCATTATAGCATGCTGCATGGTCAACTTATTTGAATCTTGATGTTACATATTTTTTTAATGCTCTGTTTGCATTTTTTATGATATAATTTATGTGTTTTAATGATGTTTCACTGCAAAAGGGGTTGTATCGGTTACAACCCCTCGCGGTAACGTCAGCCAGAGGCGACCAATGTTACATTGGTCGCCCAGACCAATTTTATGTCGGCCGGGCCCACCAATACATTAGAACAAAGGCATAATGTATTGGTGGGACCCACCAATGTAACATCGGTCTGGTAGACCGATGTTACATTGGTTGCCGCCACCAATCTAGCCGCGGGGGGTTGTAACCGATGCAACCCCTTTGGCGGTGTTTATAACTGGTGGAGTGATGGTTTAGACACTAAATTTCTGGTGTTGGCATTTCAGCCAAATTGAATTGACAACCCCCTGCGCGCGGGTCAAAATTGTATCAGCGACCCCCATTTAGGGGGTCGGACCAATTTACCAAATTTGGACCAGTTTCAGACATTGAAAGTTGGTTGTCACGACGTCCCAACATAACTGGGGGTCGTTCCTTCAAATAACAGGGGTCGGCGATTCAATTCTCAAAAAAAACTCTTGGAGAATAGCTTGATAAAAAAGAGAAGCTTGGAGAATAATATCCCCCACTGATCAAATTAATGTACACTTCAAAAGATTCATAATTCCATGTCCATAAAAAAGCCAAGCCAACATGAACTCATGGTCAGGATCATGAATCTGGAAAGAATTCAAAATTCAAAGAATAAATAAGTAAGTATAACTGAACACCAAGTAAAAATGGCTTAAAAAACTGGAAGCTGATGATGATATGCTGATGCAGACCACAGTGAAGATGAGCTTGATTTATTAATAGATGCAGTGCCATACAAAGATGTTGGGCTAATAGGAGAGTACATAACCTCACTGGACTGCTCATTTCTAGCTAGCAGCCATCAAGTCTGATTATGGCCTCTCTGAAACTTTATCAATAAAGAACATTGAATATTCACTGTTGACAACTAGTTGAAATGCTAAAGCTTGAAAATATTACACCACAACAGCCCTTCACCATCTCCAGCCCCTGCTGCTAATATATTTGGAGGGCTTCCTTTCAATGTGGAAAACCCTTCCAGAATCAACTCTGCAAGATTTCACCAGGGGAGAATTTATGGCACTGGCATGCCAGTGCCACTCCATGTGTTTTTACTGAAACCCAGGGCCAATGATCCTATGTGTCAGTTCCCTATGAACCTGAAATGATGTTGATGTGGGTTAAGATAATTGGACAACATCTTCTGAAGTGAACCACAAAGCAGGCTGATGTTGAAATGATCAAAATTGTAACTTTATGATGAATGAATCCACAAATTATGTAGAACTCAGGCAGAACTTGGGTCAATCTTCTGACTTTCTGAATTTTCATATGGTCCAATGATAAAAACATCTTGAATAACCATAAAAAAGTCTTTCCATTCATTGTGTACAAAGAAATAAGCTGATGAACAAGTCCATACCAACCATCATGAATAATTTCATGGATTTTTCAAGGTGATTTCCATCTAAAACTCTTAAAAATATCTTCTGTACCCCTAGATTATAAAAAAAATGTGTTCTAAAAGCATTCTAATCATATATTTAGCACATGTAGAGCTAAATTTGAACTCAAATTTCCTTCAGAAGCTAAATTTTCATAATTTTATATGCAAATTAAATTTTCCTTGGTCCGTAGATTTTATGAAGTCCTGATGTTTACAAAAAAAATGAATGTAAATTTCAAAAATTGTGACATCCAATTTTTTTCCCATGACAACTGAATTTCAAAACTTGTCAAAAAAAATGAGCAGGATTCCTGCGTATTGCTGACCTCCAGGATGCTCCAACATCAATTCAATTTTGACTTTGATTTTTTCCCAGGTAATTTTGCGCGGTCACTGTGCATTTTGCACAGTGACTGTGCATTGAACGTGTGTCATATTTTCTTTTTTTTTTTGAAGTTGGGTCAAAAGTTGTGCCAGAGTTGCCAAAGACCAACTCCCATCGGTCACTTTTTTGTTTCTTTTGTGGTGCTTGGTGTATGCTTGTTACATTTTGGTGACATTTGAATTTGTACTCTGGTGCACGACCGTGCAGCAGAGTACCAATTCAGATTTCACAATGGTTTACAGGTGCGTGAAAGGTTTCAAAGGCTGTTTTTGCCGTTTTGACCAGACACAGGTTAAAATGGGGCAACATGGTTGAAATTCCAAACAATCCTTTGCTGGAAAGTTTGGTCCAAGGCATTACATGTGCATATGGAGGTAGGTAAAGAGCCAAGAACAATATTTTAAAATCCCTAAAAAAATGCAGGACCAACTACAATGAATTGTGGCA